>JAQQZY010000029.1:37023565-37038812 GCA_030068375.1 Ostorhinchus rueppellii | reverse complement strand
CGACTGGAACAGTACCGTAAAGTATGTAATAATTACGCCGTTCATATCCTGAGCGCCGAGTGGAAGTGTACTTTACCATAAAGCATGTAATAATTGCACCTTTAGTAACTAGAAATTTCTTTCGTTAGAAGAGTCAATATTTTACCATAAAGGATTTTCGTAACTTGGAAATTTTGTAGGTAGAGTCGTTTGTAAGTAGAGGTAACACTGTATCTATCTATCTATCTATGGTGACATATCTGTGGGGCTGCGCCATTTTAAACTTCCAAGCTATCGGTTGCTATGGGCTACATCAGAGTACTGACATGCAGGAAAGAGCCGTACAAATTAAGATTTAAGATTTTAAAGAATGAATGAGGTGACAGTGAAAGCAATGGGTTCTTATTGACAGAAACTCAACACCAAAGCAAAGCAAAGGTATTTGGAGAAGATCAGAGATATTCAGGATATAGACCCCTACGAGCTACCGATGTTCACCACTGTCCGACCAGTCCCTGCCACCCTGTTCCTACATGCAGTAGTTAACCATCTCATTGTCGCCATAAGTTACTGCACAGAGCAAGAATTGGGTTCAAGATTGGGGCTCTACAAGCCTGATGACTGTGAAAACACTGTCATGATGGCAAAGGTAAGCACATACTGCAATGTTTATGTGCGTATGGGAAATGCATTAAACTAGTCAGAAACTCAAAATAACGTACTTCCAGGTCTCTACATTTGCTGGTAACTGGAAAGGTCAGAAAATGTGACCTGGCCGTTCAGACTGAAGTCGCATTGCAAAATATCAGATATTTATCAGATTTAGGACAACATATGAAAGTGGCCTGGGTCTGATTTGTGCTGTTCAAACTGTTAAGAGATCGGATACAGGTCACAGATGGGCAAAAAAATCAGATTTGGGCAACATTTGCCTGCAGTCTGAACGTAGCCTTGATGCCTATTTTTCTATCTCTTCATAATGACAAGTTTTTGGGTTTTTTTTTTTTGTTTTATTCTTGTGAACATCCAATAGTGACAAGGTTCAACAGTGGATTTTGTAAAACCAAAACAAAATCTTCATGCTCATGATACGAGATAACAGTACAAAAGTCTTAGGCACCAAAAACATGACCACATATAAGGATTTCTGTCAATATATCACGTGAAAAATATGCAGCATCAAATCATATTAAGACAAAACTAAATTTAGGAAGATTTATGTCTATAATACAAACTCTATGGGATCATGTGGACAAAAAAAAAATACACTGTAAAGAAAAAACTCAAGGATGTTCTGCATGAAGCTTGGCTTAATATATGACCAAATTAGCCCAGAAATCTTCCAGACAGTCGAGTTTAAGATGTGCTAAATCCAAAAATGGATGTCACATTAAATATTGACTTGTACCTGCAGAAGTTATTTAGTTCTGATTTATGTGGTGTTTGAATACTGTGCACATGTTCCCTGCATTATATTAAGTCTTCATGAAGAGACTCACAAATAAAAATGCATGGTCATAACATAACCTGCAAAACAAACATGTGATAACTTAAGACTTTTTGAACAGTACCATATCGTGTCCCTACGATTTATAAGATGCATAAAAGATGTAGACTGCTGATTTACAATTCAATGAAAATAAATATACCACATGAATTAGCTCTTAAACCAGATAAAACTAAATTCAAAATGATTAAGTATAATAGTCTCATCATCATCACCGTCAATAAATATACACAAATATACATGAATCTGCCACGTTGTTGGGTACTCCTGTAAAGAGGTGTACCTAATAAAGTGGCCGGTGAGTGTCTACTGTATTCTGCTTTTTTCTCATATAACTTAAAGCTGCCTTTCTATCAGCTCAAATCAGTCTGGTACATTTTATTCTCATTTCTGGTATCAACAGGGCATTTTCACCCAGAGAATTGTCACTCACTGGATCATTTCTCTTTTTCAGACCATTCTCTGTAAATCCAGAGATGGTTTTGCGTGAAAAATTCTAGTACATCAGCAGTTTCTGAACTACTCAGATCAGCCTGTCTGGCACCAATAACCATGCGGCATTCAGAATGATTTAAATCAACTTCCCGCTCCATTCTGATGCTTGAGTTGAGCAGGACATTTTGACCATGTCTATATGACTAAATTAGGAAAAAACTGACATTGCGATTTTTTTTCAATCCTGAGATATATATTGCAATATGAAAAAATACTCAGGAGGGTATAATAGGTGTGTGGTGCCAACGTAAATGGTTAAACAAATTCATTGTGTTTCTTCTCATTGTAGCAAGGCACTGTCGAAACAGAAAATGTGTTTCAATATCATCCTTCTTGCAGCCGAAATAATTCCAGATAACTGATGTTGCTTTTCTTTTTGGCATCAAGTCTTCGTTTTTGGTGATTTTCTCTTGTTCGTTGCTCATTTTTCAAAGTTGTTACCAGTGACTCACTCCATGTGCAGGGGCGTGGTCTGCTTTGGCAAACAAATTAAAAATGATTGTGATTGGTGGATCGCCGTGCACAGTGTGTGTCAGGTACCCTTGAGATTCGATGAGAATATGTTGCGTTATTTGCCTCCCACATTGTAGAACTATTGCATTCATGTACATTGTGATCATGATGCTCAAATAATATATGGTGCAGCTCTAGAGTAAATGCATTGAGTTGCTGCCATATTAAGGTGAGGTGGGAGGGACAATCTCCTTTTAAAGACTTCAACTGACCAATTACAGCCCAGTGAGGAGAAACATGGTAAGCGCACCTGATAACCACTAACGACCTATGGACAAGATCCAACTGAGAAAGGAAACTGTGCTATCTGTGTCTGGAACAAATTACACAGAAAAAATGGGAATTCACTCAAACCATATATGTATATGGTCTGCATTGCATGCAAGCATATGGTACCTGAAAATATTGCACATGAGATACACTGGTGTATGGAAATGTGCGCTGCAGAACATGATGTAGAGATTTCAATAGTACCTCTTGCATTAAACTGACAAATCAACAGGTTTCAGTATGTGCAAACACACTGCTAAATCTAAGCTACACCTTATTAGTGAATACGGTAATATGGTAATGATTTTTCCTTGGTAAAATATTCTTTGACTGAAGTAAAATGTCTAAATCACAATCTCATTAAGCCCAGACAACAGGAAATGGAGGAAAAGGCACTGTGTGACATTACTGAGTCAGCATAGAAGGAGAAAAGTAACAAGCATTTACATTACACAACTATATTTACAAAACTAACATTAACTGAATTTCTCAGGGTAATGAAGGTCCTACCAGAAGCAAAAGAAATAGTTACATTCACAGCGTACACTGGGAATAAATATATGTTACAGTATAAAGCATGCAGCATATTTTCCACTGCAGAAATATGTTATTTATTGCATGCATTAAGTTTAGTGGGTAGCGGATCCTCTTTTATGTTATTGGGCATATGCTGCAGATTTGTGGAACATATTCATGAAGGACTTTTAGCCTTTAGGGCTCTTTTACCCTCACTCTATCCAGAGGGTGGAAGAGATACACGAGTTCAGCTATGTGATTCCTGACTGGACTGCAGAGATAAGAGAGCCCAAATAAATCTCCACCCCTCCAAATGGGTTATGGTGACAGTGGAAATAAAGAGGTTTTGGTTGGTCGGCCAGATGACTGACGTCTTGGTGTCGTTCCCACCTCGGTGACCAGCAGATAAACCCAGGATTAGAGAGACAGAGAGAAACTATTAGACTGAGGCATGTGCAGTTTTACACACAAGAGCATGAACCTTCACCTAAAGTCATAGTTTGTCCTCAAACATTGCGTTCAGCCACAAAATCACAAATATAATCATATCTGTGACACTTGCATACACCTTGTCATTATAACACAATCAGTCCAATTCCAAACCTATGTGCTTTCAGATCAAATTACAAGGATCAGGACTCAGTTCCCCCAGCTAACCTACATAAAAGCTGTGGCCTTTTCATCTTCATTAGCTAGGCGTACTATTCTTGTCAAATGGAAGGACTCATCACCTCCAACACATGATCAGTGACATCATGCTTTACATAAAATTAGAAAAAATTAGGTGCACTCTAAATGGCTGTCGACAAATTTAACCAAATATGGGAGTCTCTTTTCCACTATGTGAATATGCCACCAAGCCTGGAACTGTAAATGCATTTCAGTTGTTTATAATGTGATTGACCTGTTTACTTATTTATTTTTTTCCTTAACCAGAATACACTGTTTTAACTGTCTTGTTATGGTTGTTATGTTTCTATTGCCTTTTTTTTGTCTTTCATCAATCTTTGTATTATAAACACATTACTTGAAATTATAAGTGTTATATTTGTTAAATGTTGGAAAGTTCTATAAAGTTTTTAAAACATGTAAATATGACAATCGTCCAAGTTAATGTTAGTTTAAAAGTGTGTATGCATTTTTTTAAATAATGAATTGATTTCAATTTTTGCTTAAACATCAAGTTCTCAAAAAAAATAAATTAAAAGACAGATACAAAAAAATACCAAGTATTTCTATTAGGATATTAAAATGTGGTTTGGAATTAGATTTTATTATATATATATTTGTGAAAAAATAAGAAAAATAGCATCAATATCTGTTATTTAATACTTAGGTGTTCAAGAAAGGAAAAATGTATATGTCATTATTCTTGATCTTCCATTTTTGATAGTATGGTACATGGCTGATTTTGTCAAAATGTTTCATACATATATAAAATTGAGTGGAAAAACTTGAATCTGAATCCTTCATGTGGCTCTTTTTGTAAATTTACTCACAAAAGGACTCTGAAGAATTAAAATATCACTCTGAGATCCACCCCTCCCACCCCTCTGACAGTCCAGTGGTCCACAGACATGAACTCAGCCCCTCACTGACTTCCCTCTGGTAAACAGTGCCAATTGTTTCTGCTGGAATTCACAGAGCTGAAGGTACCGGTGCCTGGGATTGAACCCAGGACTCGGTGGTAGGCGGTGACCGTTTTGCCCCTTCCCCACCTCACAAGTCATTATTTATCGGAAATATAAGGCTGCTGAAAGGTTTGGGTAAAGCCAGAGAAGGGTAAAAGAAGGAAAACAGAAAGAGAAAGATGAAGGGAACGCCAGAGCAGAGAGTGGAGAGATGTTATCAGGGATCAGAGATTCTGTCTGAGCTGCAGACCTCTCTACGTTGTGAACTCCTGGCGGCCTGACCTGAAATGATTCCAATCTGTCTCTGGCTGGAGGAAAGACATCCAAAGGAGATAAAGTCACTGAACAACTTCATAAAGCATACACCCGTTTCCTATGTACACCGAAAAACAGAATGCTACAGGTTAGTTCTATAGATAATGCACTGCCATAAGAAACAAGATCTTCTGACCTTATGAGTAGACATTTTCCTGGATACAAACTCAAAGTCAGTTTTTTGGCTCCTTGATTTATATTCATTCCAAGAATCAAACTCAGAAAATGGAAAGGGGAAAAAAAATCTCACCGGATTAACATGTAAATATTACAGCGTCCAAAATTCTGCAAAGATTATGGGAAAAAATACAACTCTCCAAGTGCCATGTAAACAAACTCCTATGCATCATAATTAATCATTTGTGTGTGTGTGTGTGTGTGTGTGTGTGTGTGTATACATTTTTTTTTTTTACTTTAACCCATACAGACCCAATGTTACATTTGTGGTAGTTTCCAAAGATTTTTTTTCTCTCTTTAACATTGCCTAAGAGATTTATCACCATTTATCATGTAATAATCAACTGTATCTTGCATTTTTCCCTGTGAAAAACCAAGTATTTTCTTTTATTGAATGTCCTGATCACACAGATGGTCATAAAAGCTCAAATTAAAAGTTGAGGATTCTATCAAAAACAGAGAAAACTGATGAAAAGTGACTTTTTCAGTAATATATATTATTAACTGGACATAAAAAAAACTGTCAGTCCACTGTCATTAATCAAACTCCTTGGGTTTTGCTGGTGAATCAATGTTGCAGAAGATGACGGTGTTTCCACGGTAACTACAGAGCCTCCGAGTGTCCAAATGGATCATATCTGATGACCATGAAAAGATGACAAATTATATTTCACACCAATTATTTACATGTATTGACAGGATTAGTGGATCAACAGATATTTACATCAGTTCATGGTTTTGGTTGACTGTGGATATTATGGTCTTTATGGGTTAATGTGTAACATTTTTTCAGTCCACCAACTGCATCAAACAAACTGAGATGATAGTGGTTTGTAGCTGAAAGTAGAGTTGTGGATGTGCAGGGGTTATTCAGGTTCATCTGCACAAAGGAAGCACAAGAGACCAATGGAGAACCCTGTTAGGATCTAAAAGGATTCCATTGAGTTTCTGTATTAGCTTTGCTTCTACTACTCTGACATCCTACAGTCCCTTCCAATGTGGACACCTTTCACACCTAACATCCACATCAAAAGGAGTAATTCTGCAGCCTGTGTTTAAATATAATATTTCAGATCAAAACCCACAAAAAACTGAACTCAGTGATAGTTTTGCGGCAAAATCCCATCTCCCAGTAAGTCTGTTGGAAAATTAACTAGATCTGGCAGGGTCTGACTGAAGGACACATAGCCTATTGATTTTTTTTTTTATTTTTTTTTATACAACTTCTGTGATTTACAGGGTTCTGAAACATTATCACCCATATGGGAAAGCTGAAGATTTTCAAATGGGAAGTGACAAATTGAAATGTTTCTACCCCCCCCCAATTTTCTATATTGAATTTATTTCTATTTCTAGAACACTGTTTACATATATGATCTCAATCTATCTCATCTACAGCTCAAAAAATGTGTTTAGTACCATCAATGCCCTCTCTACACAAACACATATTTTTCTATCCTTATATTTTGTTCTTCCATTTTCTTAAAAATAAATTGGTCCACACTACCATCTTAAAAATACCTCTATCCACTTGACAACATAAAAAGTAATTGGAACAAATGCTTGGACAAACCATTATTTCTTTTGGATGTAAGCGTCAACACTGAATAATACTGGATGAAAGAGACATTTCTCTGTCATGAAGGTGAACAGCAACAACAAGTTGAGTTAGAAAATTTAATTTACCTCAAGTGTTGGTTCAGGTTGTTAAAATGTGTTCTATAAATTTTATGTAATTCACCATAACACAAGTGTGGTGCCCAAAAGTATCCGTGCTGACCTCAGTCTAATACAGGTCATATTCTGATTTATAAACTTGGATGTGAGGTTGTTTCAGGCCCATGTTTTTTTAAACAAAATGATAATAGACAAGTGCAAAATAATAAGTGATGCATTGCATTTCAATCTTTCTATTTTCCCTGTTCACACAGATACACACAAAAAAAAGCTTTTTTTTGAAACCTAAAACTCAATTTACTTGTGGAAGAGAGGCTCTAATACAGAGAAAAATATGTGCTTTGCAAACTAGTCACATCATGTGAGAGGGGTATAAGGTTCTACGGGTTGGGCAGTGACAAAAGTAGGAAACAAATGAAATGTTTTATAGTGAATAATTAATCCTACAACCTATATAAACTAGACATAGGCTATATGTAGGCTATAACCCTATCTGTAAATTAAATTTATTATTTAGAATAACAGGGAATGATACGCTTTCATTGTAAATAACAGAATCACTCTCTGAGAGTGCAGAATTAGCTCAATCTAACTAGTCTTCAAATAAGGATGCCATTAAAGCAATACACATAAAACATCCAGACTGCCCTATTTCCTCCAATATATGGTGCTATTATAAGACCTATGAGGTGACTGTGAACACAATGCTCTACAGATGTAATGCAAACACCATGAACCCCGGAGAGACACAATCATCATTAATGTGGTTGTTCTAATTAAATCACCAGTGCATACTGCTGAGCCAGCTGCTGGCTGTATGAAAGTTTCCCTGATGGCCTGTCTAGCAGAGTCTCCTTAACTATCAGTCAAGGCCCAAAATGCATTGTGGGCCTGTGAAACTTGTTTCCCCATACAACAAGTACACCAGGATGTTCTTAGGACTCTCTTGTTCTTCTATTGTCTGCTTAGCTTTGACATATAGCTCAAACTATTATGTTTACATAGCATCTTTGGCAAAAATCTGATACGGTCTAAGACGCATTGTTCGGATTTTAATATAATGAAATGTTGATTAAATGCAGTATTTTACTCATTAATAGTCTACCATAACACAAATAAAGACAGGCCTCTCACACTACTTTATCTTTGAAAGCATATACTGGTTTGAGTAGAGCTCTTCCTTTCACTCAGATTTGCGTGGGATTGCTGTTGGCTGTTGATTATCCCCTGAGGATAATATGGTGCCGTTATGCGAATGCTGCACCCTGGAGAATGGCCCTTATCTTCAATGGCTCTGCAAAACTCCAGCTGTTTTTTAATTGGTTGCCAGGCTGGGTGAACAACAAGTACCTCCCAGCAGTGCTCTGTTCAGTGATGGAGAAGCGGTAATGCGTGGCACGTGGCCAGCAACTCCGAGGGCTTGCCTGGGTCAATAGAAGCAATACTTGCTGCCGTGGTTTTCAACTTTTTCTCCAGGGGGGAGAGATTTACATAAGATTTATTCTCATCGCCCATACTGATTTTGTGGACGATTGGGTAACATAAACCAGCATCATTTATTTACTCGGATTTTGGCTATAAACCAACAAGGCTATATTATTCAACATGCCGAGGGGGCTTGGACTGCATTAGGAATACAACGTGAACAGAGAGCAGAAGGTGAGTGGCAGAAACACAAAAAAAAGTTAATCTGCGGTGTAACATTTTTCAAGGAACAAACCTTTTTTTTTGTATGTCCTGGGAAGTCAAAATATAAATAAATATAAAATATTAGAACACATGGCATTTTGCCATAAATATTGCTGTAAAAAAAAGCTTGTATTTTGTCTCTAGGGTTCATTTTGGAGCATGTAAAACACTTACAAAATGCTTTACAGTTGTACAAAATTTTACTCAGTAGAATTTTTTCTCATTAAAATCATCTTAAATGTTCTACCTCTGGATTTCTGAAATGTGTCCGATTCTGACCATGAATAATCATTGTAACTCACAAGTATCCATCTGGTTCTCACTCAGGAATAAAAATCAGCCTTTAAACTTAAAAGGAATATTCATAGAAGTTGTGACACTAATAAAATTAGAACATTATATTAATAAAAGGACTCATTTTCTTACAGAAGTGGAGGAAACCGCTGGAACTTTTGGGACTGCAGTATAATTTGGACTTCAATATATAGCATGATGGATATTTGTCACTTTTTATTTTGATTTCTCTGTTTGTCTTCCTTTTTACTTTGATTGTGAAGAAATGTCATTCTTGGTTTGCATACTTGGGTGTTTTACTTTGCTGTGTGATATGACCTAGTGTGCAAATGCTGTATACTGCCCCGATGTGCTGGGGACATGTATTGTGTGAACCAGTCTTGTAGCATCATTGTAATTTAGATCTCTGCTGACTGTTTTTGTTTGTCGTTTTACTTTTTGTAAAGCTGTCAAAAAACTTGAATAAAAAAGAAGTAAAAAAAAAAAAAAAAAAAGGTATATTCATTTGTAGAGGTGTAATGGTGCACTCATTTGTGCCAAACCATTTTGGTTCTAGGCCTTCGATACAATACGGAGTGTACTGAACAAATACATGAAGCCTATGTGAAGAACGCAAACACTTGGGGAAACAGGGTGTCTGCAAGCAAAAGCCCTTCAGCAGCAACATTGTAAAAGGCTGGGGCACCGATAAGGGGTGGGTGGGGGGGTTAAACAGAACAACAGAGACTATAAGAGAGGCACATGAGCTGAGTCGGACATTCGAAGCATGTTAAGTTTAACTTTCAGTTTCCAGTAGTTACGAACCATCTTCACCCCCATACCCCCTCCCCTTCACTGGTCTTCTTCATTGTACCAAAAACATACTGAACCGAAGACCCCTGTGCTGAAAACATAACAAACCAAAATTTTTCTGCACCATCACACCCCTATTAATTTGACATCTAACGTAATTATTAACAACTATCATGAACATGTTTAGCATAATAAAAGGGAAGGGGAAATAGGTGGGATGTGTCTCAGTATGTTTATTCTTATGGTGTACAGCGTTTGTGTGCGAGTCTACTTTGTGCTCAGTCAATTCTTAAGAAATTAAATAAAACATGTAATTCATCGATGGTTGATTGTTCATTCATTCATTTAAAGAATGTTTAAGCAAATGTGGCAAGAAAGACACCCTGTTCCACTGAAAACACCATCATTGCAAAAAAACCTGATGTGTAATGTGTCATAATTTAGTGTCACTGTTGTCTAACGGCGGCAGGACTATGGATCACTGGTCAAACAGAATTTGAGTGATTGGTACTCAGTTTTGCCCATAGCACTCCTTCCTGAATGCTGTTTCAACTCAGGGGGGGGGGACAAAGAGTGAGTGAGTGACATTTATTGTTCTGCCTGACTGTCTGAGTAGAAGCTATGAGTCCTGTTCGCATAAAACACTAATAGTATTAGTTCACTGCAGGAGCTGCTTTTGATTTATTACACTTTTGCACACAGAGGGCTTGTAGTGGCTGGAATAACCAGTTTTTTCCTCCTTTTTTTTCCCTACCGTGCTTTGAAGGATTGTCCATCCGGCCTGGTGGGAGGCACTGATCCATCGTTTCCCTGGCACTTGGTTCAACGTCAAACCACCAAACTGAAATGTCACTTTAACTTTCCACAAGCACTTGTCACTGCAGGACTAGCTTTGTCCCCAGGCTAAAGCTGCAGCTTTCATACAGTGTGGTGTCAGAGAGGCTATTCTCCCTCCATCTCACATTTGAATCTTTCTCACCTATCCCCTTTAATGTGTTATTCCTGTGGTTTGGTGGCTGAGAGTCTGTATTCACTCTTGGCATGCCAGAGACGAATCATTACACTACCAGTCCTAGTCAACCACATGCACAAAAGCTCACAAACTTGCATTCACATACTATCTGCAGGAGGGAAGCTAACCTATTTCCAGAGGCTTGACACCTGCAGCCACTTTCCCTACTCTCTTTTATTCCCCCCCTTCTCTCAATCGCTTGCTCTCATCTGCTGCCTCACCTGTCAAACCACAGAGAAAAATACATTCACAGCGAAGGAAAGGAACCATTTGCAGGTATGGAGACAAGATCCTGCCCTGGTTACATCCTAGTCATGTGAGAAAGCCAACACTTCCCATCAAACCTAAAGAACCTTAACATCAAAACTAAAATGACAAAAATGCTAATTATACTGTTACACCATTCAAAATTATATCAGGGTTCTCTCTAGATGATGGAACAACGGCGCTGCGCCAGTATACTCATTTTCAAATTTAGGGTGTTTTTTTCAACTTTGGTAAAATCTACCAAAATCCATCAGGTTTGCAGGCACACGCTCTATTTTCCAGCGCCATGATGTTTTTCCTTCGAAATCTCGCAAAATTGCATCATCGTGAGGTTTTATCCTGATACTTTCTTCCCATTGGTTGGATATGATGCGATGCATTAAATCAAGCACTCTTATTGGTCGGGATCTGACCGCATGTAAACTCACTTCCTGTTTACATCCAGATGACAGAAACCATGACAAAACGCAAACGTTATACAAAGCCTGATAATCAGAGAACAATCTACATTTTTTGTTGCGTCCTTGGCGGTGACCACGGCCTGTGTGGGGAGGGGGGGGCAGGATACTCTAAATTTCCGGGGAGAACGCTGTATACTGTTAATATTTAGTGTTTCTCTAAGACCAATCTAGTCCCACTGTATTTAGCAGAGCCTCCCCATTATGTTTGTTTGTCACAGCTTAGAGCAGGCTCTTATGTATTCCTGAAATAAAGTGAAGATGATATGATACCAACATATGCTCAACCTCTTTATGAATGTTTCATCTTGCCACTCTATGCCCTTATGCACTTGCCCCCTGTTTCAATCTGTGCAGCATATTGCAGCATATGGCCAGTTTACGATGACTGTCCAGTTCCAACCACCAGCCAATATCAGCCAGTTTAGAAGTGAGGACATGCCATCTGTCAAAAAGCTGATCACTGCTGCACAACTATATGATTTTGTGCCATAACTCATGAAATCCAGGAAAGATGAAGAAATCATGTGCATGGGGGACTGCAAGGACTGAGATAAACTCATCTTGTATAGACATAATAAATATGGGAGGAAACCTGCTACAACATTGAATTGTTTAACTTTAAACTTTATCACTGAGAAAAATCAAATATTCACATCCATTGTTTGGGATGAACATGTGTGGCTTGTGAATTGAATGAGTAGAATGTTTATCTTATCGCCAGAAAGAACAAGTATTGTTTTACTCTTAAAGGTTTTATGGATTAAGATTTGGAAAAGCCAGCTTCCTTGCTCTGACTTGTATTTTTATTTTAACAAAAGCAAACACAACCTTTTTTTCCTCCTATTTGTATGAGATGTGACAGTGTTTAAGCAATCTATCAACCAGCTGGCTGTATACAATTGACGGCTATACTTCCTCTGTCACACCCATGGGCCTAAAGCTGTGAAGATCAGCAGTGGAACAAGATGTGGCCACAGCACTTTGGCCGGGCTACAGAATTACATCCCATCTGTTCTGGTGTTTATAATTAGTGGTAAACACTGAAGGGGAAATTAATCTAATTTGACAAAACAACAGAAACATAGTGGTCAGGCTTACTGACAAGGATATTATACAATGGAAAGAAATATCCAGAGAGACTTAGATAATTACTTTAAATTGTGGAAATAAGAGGAAAAAAAAAAAAAAAAAAAGAGTATGACACTTCTTCAACTTCGATGTCGGTGCAGTAATATCATCACTCCTGGGGAGAGGATTTTCCAGGAGTGATGACATTACTGTGCTGACATTGAAGTTCTCCCAAGTGTAATTCCTCCATACAATATAGTTATCCATTTTATCCGCTTAGGAAGTCACTACGTTTTATTTTGTGTAACCATACTTGGGTCATGTAGCTACTTAAATGGGGAAAACGTAGAAGTGCTTGGTTGCTTCTATCTTCACGTCTGTTTATTCCCGGAGGAACTAATGAGCTATGCTAAGTGCTAACAAAGTTGCGCCGCGTGCCAGGGCGATTGAGTGCATGCACAGATAAGAGAGGTATGTATCAACTCATCTAAGAACAGGGAAGAACATAGTTCAGTATGGAAAACCGGTGGTGTGTTCCTTTAACCATACTTGCCAAATAGCACAGAGTAACATTCTTTTGAGACGAAGATGAATAAAGTCAATAATAACACACATGTTGACAACAAAGGAGGTAATGCTAATGTGCATACTAATGTTGATATTGATGAGGGTAGTTGGCTTAAATAAGTCAGTAGTTTTTCTCCAACTCACACAGTCGCTCTTTGAAAAGATCCGCTACCTCCACAGGTCCTGGTGGTACTGCTCCGAATTCTCCATCTGGTTATGCATCCACAAGCACCTGGAAAGCCGACAGAATTATGTACAGAATGCAGGCAGAGGATGGACAATACGCTCCATCCATCCTGTGTCTTTACCGTAACTGTCAGTCACCGTTACTTCTGTCACCATTGTTTATGTTGAAAAATCTCCACACTGCTGATATTACTTCTCTGCCACCTACCTGCTGCACTTAACTGTGAACATCACGCTGCTGTAAAAAGTGGTGCCAGTGTTTTGTATTGGAGCACTGTTGCGAGTACAAGTAGAAGTACACACACCCAGTATCGGACCAATACCCAATACTGGTATCGGCATCGGTGCATCCCTAGCCAATATGCCACCCCCTGAACTCACAGAGAACTTGAATATAGTCTAAAAATCTGTTCATGCTGCTTCTGTTCAAATAGTGCAGAAAACTATATGTCAAATAGTTGTTTTAGATAGTGGAACTGTGTTGTATGTGACCTAGACAACTGTGCTACTGCCTAATTATGATGGAGCAATTAACATGTCTTGTTTTTGTTCCTGCCTTGTGTTACTTAGAGCTTTGGAGCAATAAAAGAAAAAAAGGGCTGCAAGTAATTTCCTTGTGCAGAGGACTGTTCTTATTGTTTTTCACAGTAGGCCACTGTCTAACAATAACATTTGACAGAAAGAGCCAGGTCGATCGATATTAACATGTTAATTAGAAGGATAAAACAGAATGTTGGACTGTTTTTTGTTACATGTGAAACTGTATTATATAACTAAATGTCACAGCATAGGGTTATTGTTACCTTTTTTTTTTTAACTTATGGCTCATTTTTAATTGCATGCATTTATTTTGAAGTGTTATTATAGTTTTAGCTCCTTTTGACAAATGACACATATTTGGACTGAGTGACTGTTGAGCAGAGCATGAATGTTGTAAAAGCAATCAACAGAACAAAAAAAAGGGAAAAGTGAAGCAGAAGACACAAGAGGACAACAAAGGACTAAGAAGCAATCTGTGGAGAAGCGAACCGGAGACAAAACAGTGTCTTGTAACATGGACAAAAGACACCCACCCAGGAGGACTACACTACAATACCCAATACCCTACACCAGTAGACAGCTAGGAGAAGTGTATGTGAATATGAGAAAGAATAGGTGGGTAGATGACAGGAATATTGTGGGATGTGTCGGCGTACACTCTGCTCCCACTCCACAGGTGATACTGAATGAACAATAGATGGGCAGTGGTACCAGTTAAGAACACAAACATGGAAGATGTACTCAGAAGGTTTGGCATTGGACCCATGAACTTTGGACCCTTATTTACACTGCAGCTCTGTTTTTTGTTCTTTGTGGTTTTTAACTTACCTAGGGATGCACTGATACCACTTTTTTCTAAAGCAAGTACAAGTGCAAGTACTTACATTTGATTACTTGCTGATACCAAGTACTGATATGAGTACTTAATAATACCATTACAGTTCTTAGCTACTTTTGTAAATGTCTGTAACAAAGTGCTGCTACTGACATTTAATGCATTGGAATGAGCGTTTCTCAATCAATCCACCAGAGGGCGCCGCTCTTAATTAAACATACTTGCCAAATATCAAGAAGAGTAAGGTTTTTTGAGACAAAGAAGATGAAAGTAAATAATAAACGTGGCAAAGACAGAGGAGGTAATACTAATGTGCATACCAATGCTGATATTGATGAGGGTAGTTGACATAAATAAGTCGGTAGTTTTTCTCTAACTCTGTCATATGTGTCTCTTGGTTCTGGGTTCTGTCCGCTGGTGAAGGGTTGGTGTACCTTTAAATCTGCTCTGTCCTTT
>JAQQZY010000029.1:37008685-37023465 GCA_030068375.1 Ostorhinchus rueppellii | reverse complement strand
CCGTCCCTCGACCCTGATTACCACCGGTCCATCCTCGTTCACCCGAAGCCCAGTTCCTGGACCACCTTGGGCTTCGCTGCATCCAGCAGCACACCCCGGTGTTCGAGAGAAGGACTCATTCACACCCAGTGTGTGACTGAGTTTATTGTTTTGTGTGACAACAGTTCAGTAAACTCCTTTAATTATAACCTCTGTCTCTGGTCTCGCTTCTGGGTTCAAGCTTGGTACATTACAAACTCATAGTCGTTTTTTGAAAAGGTCTGCTACCTCCACGGGTCCTGGTGGTACTGCTCTGAATTCTCCCTCTGGTTATGTATCCACAAGCGCCTGGAAAACAGACAAAATTGTGTAGAGAATGTAGGCAGAGGACGGACAGAAGGCTCCATCCGTATCCGTCTGTGTCTTTACCGTAACTTTCAGTCACTGTTACTTTTGTTCACACTGCTATAAACTAGTATCGGTGTGTTTGTATCAGCACTTTTACAAATAGAAGTAGACACACTCAATATCGGACCAATACCCCATACCGGTATTGGCATCAGTGCATCCCTCATAATAACTTAACCGAGTTTCTACTACAGCTGGGTAATTTGGCCATAAAAAAAAAAAAAAAAAAAGTGATTTTTTTTTTTAAGGTTATTGAGTCACAATTTTCTCACCTCTTATAAAATGTATTCCACTTAAAACCAAACTACAACAAGCTTTCCTCTGATTTAAATTGGTTTCTTGGGGGTTTCAGCAGTGTGCGATGACTTATTTTGTTGTAGTTCTTAATTTTTGCAGAATTTTGGACTGAAATGATTACAGTGTTTCGACAATATCTAAAGGAAATAAACACTCACAATCACATTTTCCTGTGCACGCAGCCGAAATGTTTCTATTAACTGCAGACTGCAGCAGCCTAATTTGTCCCAGTGGACTTTTCTAATGAATCAAACATTTTTACACTGACACAACTCTAAAGTATCTGTGTAAATCAGATTCACTGCACATCAGAGTTCAGAAGCTGGACCCACAGCTCGCAGATTTGTGGTAATGCTTCATCATTATTTCTTGTTCAGCAGCAAAACAACTTGTTACACAAACTCTCTGCAAGTCAATGGAAGATTGAAACTGGAGTCTTTGCAGTAGACAGATGCTTAAGTATCTCTATAAATGGACTGAAATAAACTCACCAGTCAGCTAGTGACATTAATGCTACAAACCCATAGATTAGTGCATCACTCTGTAAAATACTGTAATTATACTAATAAAATAGGACATTTAAAACAAACACTGAGTTGTTTTTTTTTTTTTTCTAACGACACTATATGATCCCTCTGTACTGGAGATGATGTGACAAATTAAGATCAATCAAAATATAAGATTATGAAAGCTAAATCCAGAAAAACCTTTCAGTATGCAGGCGCCGGCACTTCACTGGTCTAAATATCCCACAATGCAATGCAGTCTTGATGACAATGACAAATTCACAGTGGCAGAAGGAACACAGAGACCAGTGTTCAGTAGCATTTCACACGACCGACATATGTGTGAGCAAAGTAGTATTACATACATCCCAGTGCATTTAATCGATGCTGAATGTTGCCAGTCGAGCAAAAAAAGAATTACAAAGATGTTAGTATAGTGTGTAATATTCTACAAATGCTGACAGAGGCAAGACTGGCTGATTGCATACTCCACTTGGCAAGGAAGCTTTCAGAGAGTGACATGTATTCATGTCCTGAGAATGTTGTAGTAGAAAAGACACCTGAAAAAATATGAAAACACTTTCATCCATCTATAGGTGAATCTCTCAAAGGCAGGACCTAAACAATGAAATGAAGGACTGTGTGTTGTGTGTCTGATGTGCTAAACATACTAATAAGCTGCCTCATGTTTTTAAAAGGTCTTAGTCAAAATGAATAAAAGAGGACAATGACACTAGAAAAAAACTATCACCGATGTAACAATAATCAAACAAGCTTCACTATGACCCAACTACTTTTTTTTGCCACTAAAACAAAACAATCAGGAATCGCTAGGTGAATTGATAAGGAATTGGACTGAGAAGCGCTGACATTGAAAAATCCTATCAATTCCCACCTCTAGTGCAGATATCTTTTATGGCCATAAGGTACCACCATTTGTATGTTTGATGTTTACATGTCAATATTTTAATGTTTCTGCCAACATCAAGTACATTTTGTGTGTTATTTTGTTTGTTTTTTTGTTTGTTTCAAAATACAACTTAGTTAAAGTATTTTAGTGTGTATGAGTACTCTTTGAACATTGTGAGCATATTTCAATGATAACCATGATCATTTTGGTCACAATAACATCTCTGTTACATCTCTATTGCCAACATAAATTACATACAGAACCTATCTATATCTACCAGCCACATCACTACCTACTATCAGTATTGAGCTATAAAAAAAAAAACAAAAAACAAAAACAAAGCGGTATAAACTGAAGTAACTCATGATATTAGGTAAATATTTCAGGAAAATAAGAAATTCTCTCAAAACCAAAGGAAAACAGATAATTACTCTTATAAAAGAAATATAACAGCAAGGGTGTCACCTCATGTCCTTCAGTTGTCACTATGGTTAGAGATTTGTGTACATTTGTTTTATAGATTAAAGTCAGGATGTAAAAGGAATTTAAAAATATGACAAAAATGGATGGATGCTTCTAAATCCATCAAACACTGCAGCTTTAAAATGGACTAGCCAATGTGGACTTCTCAGCAGCCTCTACAGAACCAGCCCAAATGGACTTAAATAAACTAAAAGCTCCAAATAACCTATGATCCAATGTTCTTTGCAAAATATACTGGTACATGGCCATTAAAAAGAATGATTCTGTGAGAGGAATACAAAAAAATAATGCTGGTGGCTTAAAAAAAAAAAAAAAAAAAAATCTGTCAAAATGAGTCAAAAATATAATCAAACATCATGGAACATACTGTGGTACACTCTATGTATTAGATATATTGCCCAGCCTTAACTTGCCTTTCTTTACATTGTTTGTGCTATGCTACTTTATATCTGCTAATCTAAAGGTATGAATGATTTAGCAACCCCCCCCCCAAAAAAACTGAGCACACAAAAAATAATATATAATCTTTTTGACCGGATGTTTTTTTAAGCCACTACAACAATAAACTAATCAATATTGCTTTCTCACACATGCTACTGTCATTTATCTTAACATTTTTAAGGCCATCCAAATCAAACCTTACAAATAAATCTTAGATTATGTAAAAGTGAAGCATGTTGCAAAATTACTCCTGTTTCCTCCAGTCGACTTGCATATGTGCATAATACAGACGTGTGTGTGTATATATATATATATATATATATATATATATATATATATATATATATATAATTATGCCAGCATGTACTTTTTCACCCGCATGTCAGAGCTGGGGAAGAACAGATGTGTTTTATGTTTAATGGGTCGTGTCTAAGGTGTAAATAACACATTGTAGGTCTCAGTTGGAGGCTACGCTGCTACACCTTGATGGCTTCATTTAATCCTTATATTCACCTCTCCGCACTCTTATAGCCTCTTATCACAGCGGAGAGGGGATACTCCTCTCTCTCATCATCAATCATCAGAGTCCATGCCCTGTCACCCTGCTGGCAGAGGTGCTGTGCTGTGTGCTATTGTTTTTTGTTCTGTTTTGTTTGCTATATTAAACTGCCTCTATTTTTGGGTATTCAAGGTCTTGTGGGTTAGCTTGGCACTCATAAAGCTCCACTGCGATCTAGATGAATGTTTTCCTCGAGAGATTTCGGAACTCTTGCAAAACTTTTAGAGGCCATTGGTTTGCCGTTGCCCTTGGAAGACAAAAAAAAACATGCAATTACAGGTAGACTCTGAAATGTCTACAATAAATTACAGTCCAGGAAAAATGTGACACTCACTCGATTTTTACAAATCAATGGATGACAGCAAGTAAGGATATCGGCTACATAGCACATGAAATAGTATAAAAAATATTAAACATGCATATATGTATTATGGATGTGCTTGAGCAATTGATCAGTCAAAATGGTAAGCATGTTTGATATTTTTTAAGACTTGACAAATTTGTAATTGGGGTGAGGATGGGAGAAATCATATTTGGGACATGCAAGTTTACTAAAGAGTTTGGGGGGGGGATGTTGTCTACTTGATTGTTTATCTTTATTATTATTATTATTATTATTATTATTATTATTATTATTATTAGGGACCAAACCCACAGGGAGAGGCCCTTTCACTCAGGGTGCAGGCACCATTGTAACAATGTCATGGTGTTATGACTAATCGTGAATTTAGTCCTCATGCTTAATTAATCATCAAGGCTGCCAAAAATCATCTCATTAAGTACTGCAAATTAAGAGTGAAACCAAAGACACTCTAATATGTGCTTCCCGCATGGAACCAAAGCAACATTACACAAGCGCTGGATTCAACATTCTACAAGTGATAATGGCAGATAAAGAACAAGCTGACCGTCTGTCTCTATCCGCTTTTATGTTCAGACATGACGTAGTGTACAGCAAATTTCACCCAGCAAAGGTTTGCTATGGGAGGCAGAGGTATTTCTGAATTGCAGGGTCTGCAAATATATTTTTGATGTGAGCTCACTTTTGTTTCCATAGAGTTTGTGTGCGCTACCGTCACCTATGCAGCTTCAGGGTACCATTGTGCATAGTTCTGGCAGCATAGTTTTTGTACAATAAGGCCATTCTTCTTCAGCAGTTCAGCCAATGGGAGTGCAGGTACACAGAAGATCAGCCAATGGGAGCGCAGGTACACAGAAGATCAGCCAATGAGCACTGAGCCAATTAACAAAAACAACCAACATTTTGTTTTATAATTTTGAGGACGATCGACACTTTAATGCAATGTAAATTAAATATTCTGCCCCTGCTTGTGTGCGTGTGCGTGCGTGTGTGTGTGTGTGTGTGTAGAAACTAGCTCGACAGATATATAGCAGGTTTCCTCAGAAAAGCCGAACGTCAGACTCCTCTGTAAAGCTTTACTTAAGACTCACTGTAAAACTACAAAACAGTCCAACAGACTATGTCTCAGTTATGTTCGTTGCCTTAGTACATTTACATGGCACTAAAACGAATAGAAATTAAATCGCTACCTCGAGGCTAACTTGAATGGGAAATTCCATTGACATGCTAACCTATTAGCATTTCCAAATTAACCGAACATTTACAGTCCCTTTATCCAATAACAAATCATCAGAGATATATTTAGCATACATTCATACAATAGCTAAACAGAAAAATACTCACTCGCAAATATTTTCCTTGGCATACACAGTGAAAAAAAACGTCTTTTTAGTTCCTCCTTAGGCCTGAACCGACTACGGGAACCCTGAAAGTACAAAATGTACGTTACTGTAACTTATTCTGACCACTAGAGGGCCCCCTATGCTTGATATTAACAACAGAACATCACAGAAAAACAGAAAAAGGCTTGAGCTGAATACAAAGTGTGTGGAGATGATAATGCATTGGTGTTTTTCTGTAAAATTTATCTCACAGGATTGCAATTTAAGTAGTCACACAGCATTCATTTGTATATAAATACACAATATTAATCTCCACAAAAAAAGTAAAGTTAAGTGAGTTTTTAGAAAACAACTCAAAGTAACAATAATCAACAATTTATGCTATAAAACCATCCCAAAACACTTAAAATAAGGTTTTTGGGTTGTTGTTTTTTTTTTTCAACAGTGGACCATAAACATGAAAGGATCACATTGTCCTAGGCCACTCAGTAAAGATGCTTATTCAGGTAGTGGAAGCAGGTCAAGTGTAGAACAGAACGGAGAACAGCCAGGAGACCAAAAGACAAAGTATAGAACACAAAACAGCATTGGCTTTAGCTGGAGCCAGACATGCAGACACTAAGCAGCATTACAGCCAAGGCGTCAAATGACAACATGCAAGGTAACAAAGGAAACAAGTACTTAGCTTGTTGGAGCGTATCCTCAGCTTTTTCGGAAAAGTCTTAGTGGTCTCAGGTTGACAACTGGACAAAGAAATTTGCCTCTGGATATAAGGTCCAAATCTGACTCTGCACATAATCAAATTTTTACTTCATAATCAAAAGCCATGTTCCTTATCATCCATCAGACTTATTTTAAGCACTGGATTAGACTTGTTAAAAGACTATCAACTAAAAAAACAAAACCGAAGCAGCAGTGCACCAGTAAAGTGTGCAGAGTATTGTTAGACTGGCTAAACCCGTGGGACAGATGAAACACCAGAGGGGACATTAGATTAGAAGATTAGGTCATTTTTGTTTCTTGTTTTCACTATTATTATTAGCTGTTTCATATTAAAGGTCAAAGCCATGGGGGACAGCTGTGGCCTAGAAGGTTGGAGCTGCAGCTTGTGGCCATAGGGTTGCTGGGTTAATTCCCCAGACACTCCCATTTGCTCCCCAGGCATCTGATATAGTAGCTCACTGCTCCTAGTGTGGTGTGATCCTGCATTTTCAGCTTGTGGTGGGTTAAACGCAGGGGTTGAATTTCATGGTGTGTTGTTCACATATGTAATATAATGAAAAATAAAGATTGTTCTGTTCTTCTATAAAGGTTAACTCACTTCATTACAAGGGAACTTCAGTGTCTGCAATTTTCCCATCCCAATACACATAGCACTGAGTATTAGCATATTAGGAGCAGTAAGCTGCCATTGACGGTGCTCAGGAACCAGCTATAGATCTTCATGAACACCCAAGTGAAGAAGGAGGACAGTATTTACCTGGATAAACCTGAGGAAAGGCTCCAACTGGGGACCAAAGCATTAACTCCTCTTACTGTGATGTTGAAGTGCTACACCAATACAACACCCAGCTACCATTTAAATACTATACTATTATCAACCCTTTTGCATTGTTTTGATATATTTTTTTCTACAGTTTATGTCAATATGTTGAATAAATGTGTGTTGAAAAGAAAATAAATTGCAAAACTAGCCTTTATTTTTGGGGAAAAAAATATGCCGGCATTAATACATCTGTCAAACAACAACTAAGTGAAATTATTATGGTGTTCCATCCACAATAGAAGTTGGATGACAGGGTTCTCCGCTTCATGTGGTTCTTTCTTCCCTCTGCTGTGGCTCCCTGTGGCTTTGGGAGCATGAATAAGTACTTCATTTTAATTAATTTTAGTATAATTTGTTAGTTGTTTTTTTTTTTTTTTACCTTCGACTACAGGGTATTGTCATCAGTTGGTCATTCACCCATTTATGTGTCTGTCCATCTGTCCCAAAAAATTTTGCCATACAGTGATAAGTCTGGCCACTAGGGGCAGACCCACACACAGTCGGCCAGAGTTGGTCATACACAATCCGCGGATATCTGCACAGACTCGGACCGGACTCAGTGTGGATCCAAATTGTACATGACATTAAGAAAAAAAGAGGGATGAATGAAGAGGCCTCTGTGAACCATCATTTGGAATATTTTGGAAAAATGAACACTTCCTGTCCAGCTTCACTGACAGTGGAGAAAATAGAGCAGAGGAACGGGTGAGAGAAATGGAACAAAACAACAAGAACTGTCACTAATATCTCGCTGAAGCCTGTGAAAATGACCCTAATGTTGAAAATGGATGTTAACGATCCAATGATAGAGTCTGGCTGGGCTCTGGATATAGGCGACACAAACAGCTGCCTAAGGCACCAAATGCTGGGAGGGGCACCAAATTACAGACAAAAAAATACAATACAATAGAAGAAAAATGAAAATATTTGTATAATAGACTTCAAACGTACCCTTTACACTTCCTTTACATGTTTTCTCTTAAATAAATCATTATCAAGCCTTAACTTGACAAATTTTTATTCCACTTGTCCCACTTTTGGATTCTATCCTTCACATTTATTTCTTATTCACTATTAAAGCCATGACAACAACTCACGTGATCTCTGAAACATGCTGAGTATCTAAATACATACATATACAAACATATAATTAATTATACATTTATTTCTTTTAGACTTATCTCTCTTATACTTATGGTTCATTTACATTAATTTTTCACCACTGTATGTACTGTTTTAGATGTTATGGTTTATATATAGCATTAAGGTTAAAAAAAAAAAAAAAGAATATATGCAGTCTTTTTCCTAGTGGTCCACGGGGTTTTGTGGCTTCTGGGGTTTTCTTTTCTGTGGGAAACATGTCCAAATGGATCTTTGAGTGTTTAAGATTGCTGACCCCTGGGTTAGGGTTAGGGGTCATGGATATGTAAACCGGAGATCTTGGCATACACTGATATTCAATCAAATGGCCTTGAGTAACAGATGAAAGGATGGAAATGTGTATGCATAGAACACCAGATGCCATTAGAACCAGCATGGCATACAGTACAGCGTGATTTCAGAAGATCCATCTGTACATTGAATGAATGACAATAAATGAACCTTGAACCTAGATTTGTTTCCTTACAGGTGTCTTGGATGTTTTGGAGAAGGATGTTCTAGTGATGGAAATTCTCTTGATGTCTGTCATCTTTATTTTGTGGCCTAAAACCTTATAAAAGTGCAACATTCTTGTTATTTTTTTTTACATTATGTCATTTAGTGTTCTGGATTACTCAAAGCTGAACATGTGTCCGTACGTCATTGTGTTTTTTCACTCTGTGCCCAAACTGGAAATTTCAGTCAGCCATCAAAATGCCTTAAACTATGATGGATTTAATCAAGTCAGATCCTCCATAATTTGAACAAATTAAAGTAAACAAAGACAACAAGATCTGCTCTTTAATAGTTTACAATATAAAACTTTCAGTCCCAGTTACATCATAAGATCACTTCTCAGATCTCTACAGTCATCAGCATAACATAAACAAATTATTTACCTCTGTGGCTTTTGATGTATTTGTTTTAACTCATGAAGCAATGGATAAATAATACAAAGTGATGGACATCAGGTTTTTATTCTATTACAGAGAAAAGAACCAAAACATATGAACAAGTTATGAGGTGAATATGTTTTTTTCTTCTTATATTCCAACAGATAATTTTATATTTTATGATCTGTGACCTGGCCTAGATCGATTGTCCTATTCTTAGAGGCCTCATGCGTAGAAAACCAGCGATGATCTTATAGTTTGGATCCTCAGGGAAATCAGGTTGTGTTCTGTTCAAAAAGCCAGAACACAGGACACGCCTGGAAGGAGTCAGAGAGGCATGAAATCCTAATGTTACCCTTCCTGTTACAGTGAGCAGACCAGGTCCACCGATCATCTCTGCCTTACCAAGATTAATGGCTCGTCTCACAGGTTGGGTTCCCATTACGTAGTTTGTCCGTCGCCACCTCGTTACGGACACATCTTTCACTGTCAGGCAGTAGGGGAAGGTAGTCAAATGGGCATACCCCTGCAAACCAAGCTCACATAAACCTGATATGCTCTGTACAGCACATGTCCAAGACCAGTAAATCCCAGCCCTCCCCTTTCAGCACAGACGCATGGTCACAACACCACTTGCACCTATAGGTAAGGTCTGCACATTTTCACTTCTCTGGCTGATGAAACTATCCAAATACAGCTTATTTCCTATCCCGGTGAAAATTTGATGCTTTCTATGCACACTCCAGAGTGTGAGTTTCTGTGTATAAAAGCGTCTTTGGTTACGTCACTTTTGTCAGAATGATGTAAATAAAAGGTCGTCTAGGCAGGGCTCATCATCTGATAACTGGACGAAAGACTGTAACTAATGACCCGGTGTCAAGCCACGGATAATGTATGGCTCCACACCCACTTAGATAAATAGGATATGGGCAGTGTGTGTATATGTGTCTCTGCACACACACTGACGAGAGAGCTGGTATGCAGGTGGTGACACCCCATCATTTGTTTGCCTTTACATGTGCCGGCTGGTCACGTGTGGAAGAAAGGATGCACTATAAAGATATTTTTCAGACTCCCGAGTTTTTACCTATAATGTACGCTCTGACGAGTAGCTCAGTTAATAATTCATAGGAAATTCCACATGCTGAACGATAAGTTATTGTGTTTTGGGGACCCATTCATCATCATAGTGACTAATTTGCCCTGTGGTGTAATGGCACAGAGGGCTTTGTGGGTGTAATGGGAGTCAATGACATTTTCTGGAGATGTGATTGCCTTAGCTTTTTATTTTTCCTGCACACAAAAATACAAATGTGTGCAGACTTCAGCAAGCAGTTGGAGTTCATATGCAGAAAAGTATCTCCAAAGCTTGAGTGAATACTGTATAGGCTCTCCATCACTCACATCTATTCACCTATTTATCTACGTAAGCTACATGTAAGTTGTTATTTATGATGAGACTCTGGAGAATTATGTGATGTAAGTAGCTTCTCTCTTATTATTGCCGTAATGCGCATTAAAGCATTAGACCTAGCTTTGTATATACTCTCCTGGTGGGTTCATCCATCCATATTCATGAGGATGGGAGAATCTGAGGTTTGCGAGGTTGTCAGTACATTAATCTCAGCTACCTCTCTGTCTCTCTCCTGTGAGAGATTAGAGAGATCAGATGTGAGGTAATGTAATAAGCAGATGTGATGAGCTGTCATGTCTTTATAATCTCACTGGAAACAATTAACCAAGACCTTATATGACATACAGATAACAAAAGTTTGTTAAAGATACCAGTTTGATGACACCTCTGGCACCAAAACGATACTTAATGTTGTGGTTTAACTGGATTATCACGAAGAAACAGTCCATTTTATGGCACGGTATATCATGAAATCAAGGAAATTAGAAAGGGAACGGAGACCAAACCAATTTAGAAAACGTGTTTGATATATATATGTGTGTCAACCAAAACACTAATGATTTGCTGCAATCAATGAAACATGCAGTTATGAGAAACAAACAGAACATAATTGGAGAATTTATGGCCGTACAGTCTAGCATAGTTAGTGTTCCTTTGAGATGGCACTGAAAGATGTTATGAAATTACATGAGCAGATGTTTTCAATAGATGCAAACAAACAAACAAACAAAAAAAAAACGTATCACAGGTGAGAGAAATAAAGAAAAGATAAATAAAGATTGGGGGGAGTGGCGAAGCAGTGGAGAGATCAGTCACCTCTTACCCCCATCCACCCGTCCGTCTCCTCCTCCATCCCTCAGCCCTGTCCTGCTGACAAAAATACATTAACTGAGACACGCTCGCCTTGAAGTTCCTCCCTCAGCAGCTGCTGTCTCAAACACTTTATTGAGTTATCGAACAGAGAATATATATGACAAATGGAGTCAACAGACTGGGCTTTGGTTTACATCCCTATCCAAACAATCTGTGTTTACTCTAGGAAATCAAAGTATAAATCTGTTCCCAGCCCATGTGCAGATCAATAGCCTGTTTCAGATACCTTCAGATGTCCGTCAACAAACTCATGATGAGTGATATTGCATTGAATACAGAATCCCCTGCTGTCTTCTTTGTGAATTAGAGCTCTGTTTGATTAACCAAATGACCTGTTTGTCATTTGCACATGTTTGCACATACCTATATGTGCCTTTATAAACCAGCCCATTCATCAGAAGCCACTCAGCAAGTGTCCAAGATTGACAAAAAAAGAGGAGATTTCCTGGAATATGAAATTACACTGTTGCCCATAAAGTTGGAATTTTTTTTTTTTTTTTTACCTCATCTCATGAAATGATTGCCACAATGTGATTTATTCTTGATTGAAACAATGTAACTGGGACTCAGTATGCAATCATTGTACCCAGTCAAAGGTGATTACCGATGTGTATAAATAGAGGTATGTGTCTGGAAACAAAATTATTCCAACTTAGCAGCAGTGTATGTTCAACATTTGCATGTCCTCGTGTGCATTTGTATTGATCCTTGAACAGCAAATGGTGAGTGTAGGATTGAACAAAGACACGGGTTAACATCGGGACCAGTAAATCCCAACAAAAGAGGTCATATAGCCCACCAGACACACACATCTGCCAGACTCGTTCAGAGCCTCATTCTCCCTGAGGCTGTATGGACATCTGTCAGCACAATCCGCTCACTTCCTCCTCTGTCCAGAGGTGAAAGGGAGGATGGGAAGTAGAGATAGGAAGACTTGACTGGAG
Organism: Ostorhinchus rueppellii; assembly: GCA_030068375.1. Lineage (NCBI taxonomy): Eukaryota > Metazoa > Chordata > Actinopteri > Kurtiformes > Apogonidae > Ostorhinchus > Ostorhinchus rueppellii. The sequence goes on along the minus strand of JAQQZY010000029.1, from coordinate 37,011,368 downwards.
GGAGAGAGAAAGTGTTGATTTTTAAAGATATTCATTTGACACTTTCTTTGCAGCTCTTCTGGCCTCACGGTCCTGTGTGTGTGTTTATGTGTCAGCACAAGTAGTTGATTTTAAGTATGCATACAATACTCCATGGCGTATAAATACAGAGCATAAATGGAGGGGCACTAAGAACTCTTTGTGTCATTGGATGAGTCAGCATGTTGTTTACTAAAGTTGTTGTTGGAGCAACAACAGAGCCTTCCACCCTCTGAGTCCCAGTGTGCCTCATTAGCCGCTGCCATTTCAGCTCTTGTTCCCCAGTTAATCACCTCAGTCGATCACCTCTGTGCAATCAGCTACATTTAGTGATTAAGTGGAGAAAGACGGAAAATGCAGCTTAGTGTACATAGAGGTATTTTACAAAAGCAGCACACACTTGGTAACAGGGCATCAAAAGTGAAGAGAGTGAAAAGATCTGGAGCAGTGTTTGGATCCCAGCCTCTGTCTGCCCCTCTGAAGTTTATGTACTTCTTAGATATTTCTATATGATCACTGTTTTGCAGAAAATTAGTATGGATGTACAGAAACTATTTCAGTTTAATTCATCTTCTATTTTGCATGTAAAAAAAAAAAAAAAAAAACTGCTCCAAAGTCCATCATTTTTTACAGGCAGCTGACAAATCTCCAGACACAATAAAAAGTCAAATGTCATTATTGGACTTGGGAGGAGTTTGGGTTAAGCTGGTGTTCTCTTTTGTTTTATAGATAAGAAAAGTGTCACTCAGTATAACAGTGACATTCAGTCATTTTTAAAGATTTGCATTTAAACAATGGAGCTCTATATAGCACAAACAAATACGTTACATAGGGTTAGGATAAATGGACGACACCATTTGTTGGACAAATTCATTGGATTTGTTGACAGTTGTAAAAATCATACTCACATACAGTGATGTAGTGCTCACTATAAATGCAACACTGCAATTCTTCTGCTTGAGGACAATACTTTGCAAAATAATCTAAATGAAAATAGAAGTATTGATTTTAGAAAACACTTGAACCTGCAAAATGTGCAGGACCATGAAGAAACCACTTAAAAGCAAAGATGACAGCCCTTATAATGAGGTAAGTTGGAGCTCTGGTTGCAATTAAGTCTGACTAAAGTGTCTTTTGTCAAGACATTCAATTCTTATCAGCTCTGGAGACATGTAGAATGAGCATTACACTCCCTGAAAGATGGGGATTTTACTCCAATAAAGAGTAACACGTTTAACTTTTCAAATAAGCGACACAAACAAACATATGTTTCTGTCACGCTAATGGCATCCTCTTAAAAAAATTATTTTTGTCCAAAACAAGAAATCCATTTATTTCAGTCCATTTCAGCCTAAGGGCATTTACTCTTCACTTAATGATGTGAGCATTGTCTTTCAGTAATGATGTTCTAAGCAGATGCTCATATTTAGTGTGCGAGGGGGCACGTAGGTTCATAGATAGTGGCTGTAATGAGCATCGCTCATGCCATTTTCAATCGTATATGACCTTGTTGTTTTCAGCATCATTTTGTTTGAAAATGACTATTCAGTAAGAAGGCAGTCTAATATGTATGATCATATTTTTTTGCATTAAGTGTGCCACTTGAGTATAAACATGACAAGAGACCTGAGTGACAAAAACAACATCTCAAAGTCATTGGAAATGTTCTCGGTTTTATGTGGCAAGAAATGAGAATCAAGATTATATTATTTATTTCTTTAGTTATTAATTCAGAATGGTTGTATTTGTGCCTATTCACACTGCCGTACCATTATACAGGGGGTTATTGTAACATTATATCCACCATTAATGCAGTAATATAAAAACACTTAGTTTGGAGTGAAATACCTAATCATCATTGACACTTGAGCTGAATAAATAGAATTCATAGCTCCCAACACCATCAACTGTATAATTATTATTATTTCAAAACATCAAAGCCAATGAGAGGATAGATTTTAAGCAATGAAATGTGTTTTTCTACTTTCTGGCCTTGTTTTCCTCTTAAGATTCTTTCTTGAGGCTGATAGATTTTGTCTTCATATCTAAATTAAATTTGTTCTCTTTATCACACCTACTCCAACATAGAAGCTCTTTTATCTTTTCAAGTAAACACCTCTATTTGTACAACCATACATTTTTTTTTTGTATCCACAACACTTATCTTTTATGTATGGCCATGTGCTGCCTCATTCAAGGGCAGTCCACTCACCTGCACTTCATCCTTGAGCGTAGATTCCCCCCGGCGAGTGGAGCTGACCTCAGTGCAAATGCAGATGAGCATGTGGCTTGTGCCAACTCGAGTTCGAGACCTTTGATCCCTTTGGTTCAAACATGAGGGGGAGATTTCAGTATCTACAGTTGTTGTTGTTGTTGTTATTTTTTTCTGTATGAAAATATATTTATAAATGCTCTGTGTCTCATCTGTCTTCCATCAGTGACCTGTCAGTCACAAAAGTGATGCAGTAGTTCATAAGCCATGCAGACCTTGACAAAAAGAGCTGCCCTCTACCTCCACTCCTGCATACCAATAGTTATGATGTAACTACACAAACTTCTATATGATCGAGATCTGTTAACATGAATTTCAGGATAGATAGATAGATAGATAGATAGATAGATAGATAGATAGATAGATAGATAGATAGATAGATAGATAGATAGA
>JAQQZY010000029.1:36987702-36999959 GCA_030068375.1 Ostorhinchus rueppellii | reverse complement strand
CTCTCCTCTCCTCTCCTCTCCTCTCCTCTCCTCTCCTCTCCTCCTTTCCTTCTCTTCATCCATATTACCATGGTCTGCTGCTCACCATCTCCCGTGGGGATTAGCAGGCTAAACACAGGGAGAAGCTCAGTAGCATATGGGAGATGGCTCCTCCTCGGATCGTAAATTCGCCCATGATTGAAGGGAGCAACACCAGACTCCTACTGTGCAAGAAAGAGTTCCAAGGCACCACATCAGGCAAAAATAACCTCCAGCTCACATTAAAATGACCTTGAGTGGGACTTAGTGTGTCTGGATACATGCTGGAACACGACGATAAGGCTTCAGATTATCAGTTCATACTTGGGGGATGACACCATCTCGATGTGATACAGGAGATTAAGAAAGAGAAGATGCATGTTTAGCGGCGCACACATCCACATGCATGGTGAAGATGGACATGTTTGGTCAGCAGCAGGACTATCATTTGTCAAGTGATTTACATGAGCTTACACAAGATTGTATTTGTCATAGGATGATGATTTAGGCCAGGTGAAGAATTAGCGCTAACGGAAAGATAGTTTAATCTGCTTAATGCAAAAACACCATTAAGGCTTTCCCTCAACATGCCACTTAAGGTCCGAAGTTGAACTTCATATTTCTCTCATTAATGAAACGTGGAAGATCATAAAAAATTATTCTTCTCTGAGATCATAAAAAGAGGAAAGAGCAGATTAAATAGACTGTATGTGGGAGAAAAGCACCTTTCATCCATCAGTTATAAGCCTATTAGTTTCTGGAGTTAGGGGTTTCTCAGTCAAAAGAATAACAAAGCTAATGCAACAGGTCACATGCCTTAAAATGGAAAATACATGCATGAAATGTGTGGTCAAAAAAGTCTATTAGATAATATATATGGGTCAAAACACTGTCATGTCCCATCAGAGAGCAAAGTTGAATTGATTGTCATTCCAACATTTATTTCATTATAAAGTAGCTCCTTGTTTTGAATACTCCCTTATGGTCCAACTTAAGCAAAAATTAATTTAAAAGTAAAAATGTGGTTCATGTACGAACACTTATCTGTCAAAATGTCTCTAAAATTAAAAAAACTAAAAAAACAAAACATGAAATAAGAAAGCTGGTTTAGTTTTGTTTCAGAAATAACTTGATTATGCTAAAAGTTACAATATGGATGTTACAATAATAAGTATATTACAAGAGCTGTCCTTAACCACCTCCTTCCAAGGATTGTCCATATTTAGCTTCACCACACAAATGTTCCACTTTTATTTTACGTGCACTTCTTCATACAACCACAAGAGGTCACCACATGACTGCAAGGGGCGAGCAATGTTAAGTTGTTTAGATAATGATGTGACGTAATGTGGGATAAATGGAGCTATGGGCTTTATGCACAGCCCAACTACTCCCTGAACTTCAACCAGCTCCTTTATTTCCTGTCTTTATCTTATTGGACACACTGATTAATCCAGGTGTGCACAACAAGAAGTAGCAGACACCCCTGGATTAATCAGAGTGTCCAAGGAAATAAAAGAGCCGGTTTAAGTTCAGGAAGTAGTGAGGCTGTGCATGAAGCCCATTGGGTTTAGTTATGTTTATTCATGCTGTTTTCTTTTTTTATTTCATTTTTTTTTTGTTTTAGTTTCACTTCTTTATACTTTTGCTTGTTTGTTTGTTTGCATTTTTGTTTTTTCTTTGAACACTGGGTAGCTTCATTTGTTATGTAGGACAGACATCATTATAAGCACGATGCTTCTGCCTGTGCCTTTTCAGTCACTAACTTGCTGGTAATGTTTGGAGTGGTGGTATTATGTGATGACTGAATAAAGAATTTCATCATCATCATCATCATCATCATCATCATCATCATCATCATCATCATCATTATAGATACATAGATTCGTTTATTGTAGTTTTTATGGTTCACATGAAAACAAAATTGTGTTTCGTACCAGGACCATGAGTAGCCAGTCTACGAATAAAAAAGGAGATCCGTAAAATGTGTGTAAATAAGTCAAAATTTGTATAAAATGAAAACGAATAAAGCATTTACATAAAAACTAACCATGCTAATAAGTTAACATTAGACTAAACTAGACCCATATTTACATTAATATGTAAATAAATACAATTAAAATGTCACCATAGATTCTATTGGAGACTTTTTGTACACTTCAACCTCAGCAGTCTGATTATTATGGGAAAAAAACTGTTTAACAGCTGAGTAGTCCTGGCTCTCATGCTCCTAATGAAATATCTACAAGCAGGGCATAATTAACCACTGATATGACAAGCAGCCAAATGAAAAGGACGTCACACTGAGTAAAGTGACAGGTTTCTGTGAATTTGGGTGATGTTCGAAACATTACATAATATGTAAGTGTATAATATGACACATTCTTTGTCAGCTCCTGGAAAATGTGGCGTATTATAGTTTTAGGACTAACTTAAAATAATAATAAATGAAAATATATAGAAGCATACAACAGCGGTATGCTATTATAAAGCTTCACTGCACTGCTACACCACCTTTTTCTCATTGTTCTCATGTTAAATTGATCCCATTTTCTTTGTTTTTCAGTTTCTTCGTCATCCTCTGCCCGCTGGTTGGGAACACGACTCTTTCCATGACTGGCTATAGCTCTGATGGAAATAGAAGCACGTAACTGACTTCTGCTCTGTCAACAGAAAACACATAGATGTCCCACATCACAATAGCAGCAGCAGCCTGTTAAAAGAAGTTCTGTGGCTTAATCAATAGTATAATTACACTTATAGAAGATATGATGTCATGCGTGGCAGTGATTGGACTCTGGTGAATTGTAATCAGTAAAATGTGGCTCTGTGGCTCCCCATCTGAGGCTCTGGGTTTAAGGCCAGAATATAACAATAGATGAAATGAAAAGGCTTGAAATGATCTCACAGACCAGGCACAGTGTTTACATATTTAGCCACAGATTATATGAACGTACGTAAAGTTCAAATTCGAGTCCAAGTCTTAGATTCTTTTGTAACCACACTGGGGAATTAATTGATATTCACATTATTTATCACTCGGGATCACATATCCATGGGCTGTTCTGCCCTTTTCCCTTTCTGGACACTGCATTTGTGCTCATGTTACCCAGCTGAATAAACTGTGTGAATTGCAGCAGTTGTCTGAATGAGGCTATTGTCTCATCACCAGTATACTGACCAGATGCTTGCTGTTTTTATTTATTTTTAATGAAGATGGGGCCAGCTCTTAATGTGAGTGATGCAGTAGGTATATGGCACAGCTGAGGACTGTCAGCAGCACCTCTGTACATGCTTTAGGATGTGAGGGCATTCATTAGGAGCTACAGCCGTGGTTAGCAAACACACTGGGTGTAGTATAGCCTTTTATTTACTTCTCTCAGGAGGCCTAATTTGATTTGAGTCAATGACATTTTTTCTGTATGTAATGACTCTGGGGTATAAAAACAACCCAAAAAATTTTTAGCTTGACAATCCAAGCACTGCCTTTGCCACTGTTTTGCACAGTTCCCGTGTCAAAGTACATTAATAAATAACAGCACCCAGTAAAGTGGTGCACTGAATAGGAGCAAAAATACAAAGAACTTATACCTTAGGCGCATTTGAGTCACACATTCAGTGTTATGTATTCAAAAGACACTTGTATTTCTGAAAGGTGGAAATGATTCTACATTCATGTCCAGGCACATCTCATCTGAAACCTTAATTTGTTTTATTTCGATGTTGTTCACCAGCAAAGCTACCGGGCAACAGTAACTGGTTCTCATTAAAGACTGTTCCCTTTCACGTTACATTTGTCTTGTGTTGCTGTAGCCAAGCTGAAAACATGCCCACTGGAGTTCTCATCACTCACATACTCCTTGTGGCAGGACTGGCAAATGGCAGCTTTTTCAAGGGTACTCAACAACAAAACATTTTTATACCATGTTTTCCTCTGCAAATACAAAGGAGCGCCTCTTCACCTGTCAACATGATTATTCAGTTCAGTGTTTGCTCCTGAATGCAGACTAGTGGTCTTACTTTCCCACATGGAACTGTGGGAAGTCTTGAGATGCAGGACAAAGGAGGCCTACAATCTTGCATGGATTACCTCATTTCTTTGGTCCCTGAAGTGGGCAGTCAGTCTCCCTTTCCTACCTCTTAAAAACAAGTAAGAAGCGAGAGTAGGTAAGGAAGGAAGAGAGAAAGTATCTGAAAGAAAAGAAGAGCGGCGTGTTGAGTGGACAGGAGAATAAAAGGTGCTGCTAAGGAATGTGTGTGCAAGAAGAGCAAGAAAGGGGAAAGACGAAAAAGGAAGGGTCTAATGTTTGGTATTCAACTGTGTTTTTATAATTAGGCCAAGTAGGGCAATTAGTCCAGATGGAGACGAGAGGCTTGGTCTACAGATTTACATCAGGAGCACGGTTCACCTGATGTGAACCCTCTATCCAGTGCCTCAGACCAGCTGACCTCACACAGCACTCCGAATATTTATGATGAGGATCCCACCTACTATCGGCATTTATAATCCTGCAGCTGGAGCCATTTATTTACCCATGTGAGTCACCCATGACAGCCCAGCAATCGGATTTTAGATTTGGTTCGTCACTGTGTGGTATTTTACATTAGCATTATTTTTAAGTGGGAGATATTTTTATTTTTTTGCCTCCCACAGGACACTTCCTCTGAAAACAACACTTAATAGGTTGTAGGTGTCCCTCAGTCCATTAAAGATAAGATTAAATAAATGGAAGATGGGCACATTAAAAATATGGCGAGCTTGATCTACAAATAGCACAGCAAGCTAAATATTAAATGCAATATAATAGGGTTTTTATTTATTATTATCATTTTAATCTTTAATCCCATAACACCCCATTGGGTTTTTAGTTTATTAACTCATACAGACCCAGAGCTACCTTTTCTGCAGTTCCCAAAGGAATTTTTCTCTATATTTAACTTTTTCAAAGTAATTTATCATGATTTACTATAACATTATCCTTTGCATTTTGCTTTTTTTCCCTGTGAAAATAAAGTATTTTTTGTATTAATTCACTAACAAATAAAGTGGGTTTTTTTTGTTGTTTTTTAAAAGATGTCTATGTCTACATTATATGCTTTTATTATTATTATTATTATTATTATTATTATTATTATTATTATTATTATTATTATTATTATTATTATTATTATTTACCTTTTTAAGTCCATGGTGAATGAGTGATGTTGCTGTTTTTATGTTTTGTTCTGTCACCTGTCCAGGGACTGCAGATGAAAAGTAGTTCTTTTGACTAATTCTGCCATATTTACATGGATGTATTTTTTTTTATATATATACAGCAATGTTCATGAATATGCATGGTCCCTATCAAATAAACTAGAAAATAAAAAAATAAAATAAAGTTGGTGGTTATTATATTAACCCTTTCGTGCATGAATTATTAGAACCTTGGTCAAAATATTTTTCCTGAGTCTTTTTATTCCTATTTAGGCACCATGAATTTACTTTCTGAAGCAAAGAAGCATGTCTTTAATACCTAATATCAGAAAGTGACATGAAAAACTATGCAATGAAAACATTTTAATGCTGCTATTCAGATGTTTTCTCATTTTAACATACTCTAATACTTGTTATTATTCTCTTCATGGAGATAATATAAAAAAAAGGGTTTTTTTTGTTTTTGTCAATTTACACTAAAATCTATTACTTCAGATCAGGTTTATGTAGAACAGCAAAGTTACTATAATGGTATGAATGTTGGTGTATGTCAGTGTTGTCCAATCCTAGTCCTCAAGGGCCGGTATCCTGCATGTTTTAGATGTTTCTCTCTTCCAACACACCTGACGGTCATCATGAGGCTTCTACAGAGCTAAAACAACAAAATCCATGAATATACCAGAGAACCGCTGTAGAATAACTGTCCACTGTAGTAACCAGTCTGCATGAAAGGGTTAAAAACAGAGAAAACTCAAGAAAAAGTGACTTTTTTTGGGTAAAAATCTATCAATAACTGAACATTTACCAAATGTCTCCATGCACTGTCATTGATCCAACTTCATGGGTTTTACTGGTGAATCAATGTTGTAGAAGCTGACGGTGTTTCCATTGTAACTACAGAGCCTCTGAACGTCCAAATGGGTCATATCTGATGACCATGAAAAGATGATGAACTGTATTTTACACCAATTATTTACATGTATTGATAGGATTAGTGAATCAACAGGTATTTAACAGTTTAGATCAGTAGATGGTTCTGGTCTCTGGTAACTGTTTGGGTCTTTATGGATTAATTTGTAAAAATGAGCTTACACATACAGTTCCTCACATGCATTTATGTACATTTTCAGCATGGTTTCATATATCTAAACAAAGCTTGTGATTAATATAGAAACTAGAATAGAATAGAATAGAATAGAATAGAATAGAATAGAAGTACTTTATTGATCCCACAATTGGGAAATTGCTTCATGACAACAGCATTTGACATATAGTAAACAGACAAACAGGCAAACAGTGGGGGTACAAAGGTAAGGTGGAGTGTCATTAAAGTGTCCATAGTGATGCTAAGTAAAGTATAGAGTGCAAGTAAAGTACAGTAGTACAAATGCAATTACAGTATATGAACACTGTATGTTCTGTACACTGCCCTGTGATGAACTGGCGACTTGTCCGGGGTGTACCCCGCCTTCGCCCTAAGTAGCTGGAATAGGCTCCATGCGACCCCCGTGACCCTAGTGAGGATAAAGCGGGTAAAGAAGATGAATGAATGAATGAATGAATGTTCTGTACACTATATGAACTATAACTATATTACTTTAATTTGCAGCATCCCTAATGAGTTCTTTCATGCTACAACTTGGTTATGTTCTCCCCATATGTAAAAAAACAAAACAAAACATGATATTAAAGTGAAACCTTGTTCTGTTCCAGTGTTACTTCTTTACGGTGGAGTTTGGTCTGTGTAAGCAGGACGGTAAACTGAGAGCCTATGGAGCTGGACTCCTCTCCTCCGTCAGTGAACTAACGGTAAAATTGATAATAAACATCAACTTCATACAGTACAAGCTTAACTACTTCTGTATCAGGATATATTTCTTTTTTTTCTTTTTTCTTTTTTTAAACAAATTTTCTTTTTATTATTTCTTTTTAAGAACATGTAGCAGACATGGACATACAAAAGGAAGAAACAAAGACAAACCTCAAAAGAAAAAGAACACAGTGGATTGCCATGTCTCGACAGTACACTCTAGTGTCATTGTCAATAAGATTGTCCTTATCCTGTTGTTGTATAAACAGACCATTTCTCCCACTTTTCTCGACATTGTTCTTTTTTGGTCCTTATAATTTCATTAGTTTTACTGTCCATCTAAAGCAGGGGGTGTCAAACATCCGGCCTGTGGGATGAATTTGTGAAATTCAAAAGTTACACTGAAGATATTAACAAACAAGGGTGAAGGGTCATTTTAGTTCAGGGGCCACATACAACCCAATTTGATCTCAAGTGGGTCAGAACAGTACAATCCTATCATAATAACCTATGAATAATTCAAACTCCAATTTTTCTCTCTGTTTAAGTGTAAAAAAGTACATGAAAATGCTTAATTTTAGCATAAATAACATGAGCACCCATGCAAAACCTGAAATATCTTAAGAAAACTAATATCTGAAGAAAACTAAGGGCAATTTTAATAATATTATGCCTGTTACTAAGTGTTTTGTGTCTGTACATCCACAGCAATTTGTAATTTCTAATGTATAGGTGTAAATGATAAACTAAGGCATAATATTGTCTAAATTGTACTTACATTTCTTAATAAATTTTAGGTTGTTCATGTTCAGCTTTTTAAATAATAGTGTATAGATGTAAAAATTTGTATTATGCAATTTTACTTGTTTCACTCTAAAACATTAGGAAAAGTTTGGGGTGGACATCCTTTATAGTTTATTATATTGTAACTTTACTGATTCTAACCACTTGAAATCAAATGTGACGTTCGTGGGCCCTGAGCTAAAATGACTTTGACACCCCTGATCTAAAGCAATTAGACCTGTTGGTTAAATTACAACATATTGTGACACTGAATGAGAACTAAAACATCTAATTTTTTTTTTTTTTTTAAATTATGAATAGTATTTTACCCTCATATGTGTATGATGATGATTTGTTATTTTCTTCTGTTAGCATGCACTGTCTGGAAAATCCATCATCCTTCCATTTGATCCCAGTGTGACCTGCAATCAGGAGTGTAAGATAACAACATTCCAAGACGTCTACTTTGTTTCTGAAAGTTTTGAAGATGCCAAGAACAAGATGAGGTCAGTAAAACTCTATTGTATAAGGAAATACTGTTGTAAAGCATTTTGTGATATATATCAACCGTACATCACCAAATTGTAGCCGTAATGTAAATGAATCTTTATATCAACCATCATGACTATCGCACCAATCTACACATGATGTTACAGATCCGTGCAAGACACATAAAGTTATGTTTTTCCGAAAGTAGGGACTTTTCAGACTTATTTTGCAAGAAAAGACAAGACAAAAGAATGAAAATGCAATTCAACCTGATGACATAGATGAACATAGTCCTTCAAACATATAGTAGTGGTTAATTCACAGGAGATGAGATGAGATGAGATGAGATGAGATGAGATGAGATGAGATGAGATGAGATGAGGTGAGATGAGCTAAGCTAAGCTAAGCTAAGCTAAGCTAAGCTAAACTAAGATAAGATAAGATAAGATAAGATAAGATAAGATAAGATAAGATAAGATAAGATAAGATAAGATAAGATTTTATTTATCCCACTGTGGGTAAATTTCCCAGTTAGATTAAAGCTCTGAAATTGCTTTATTAAGGCTCATAATTATCATATAAATGTTACCTAAACAGCTGCAAATATAGCAAATAACAGGTTTCATTATCTACTGCATTGTTTCACAACTTTTTGTTTTGTTTTATTTTAACGATATGCTATTTTTACAAATGACTGTCACCCATTTCACAATAAACATAATCTCTAAATGATTTGATGAGTGAATGTGTGCATAAATGAGTGTTCCTGACCAACTTTTATCATCACCTTGTATTATCTTTAATAAACCAGCCAGAGATTTCAGTTTAGTAAATGACAACTCTTATGAATAGGTTACAAACATGATAAAGGAAACCAAATAAATATTTTAAGTGGTAACAACCTATCTCTTTCTTTTTCTTTTGTCTCAGCTGTATGAACGCAATAGTTTCAAAGTGTTTTATAAATAAGTCTGTGTATTTAGGTTTTTCACTCTATCAAACACGATGTTAGCTAGTCTTTCATATTAGCTTTAATGTTACCATAAAAGTAATTCAAACCTTCAGTATTATCCAAAAATGCAATGGAAATACTTCAAAGGCAAGTTAATTTGATAGTCTAAATAAAATGTCATATGACCCATAAATAGATCACAACCCAGAGTTTGGGAATGGATGCTCTGCTGTATACAACATTTGAGGAACATACTATTACTTTTTTTTTTCTTCAGAAAACACACTCACAAAGTTAGTGGAAAAGGGACAGTTGAAATTCAAGTTGTGATTATTTTTCAACATATGCTCCATCTTGGTTGATAAATACATATCTGCAAGCGTTGATACTAGCTTTTATGTCCATCTGTGGTAAACTGACGTGTAAAATCCTCAGTATCTTTTTTAATTCAGCACTCCGTTTCATAGGCTCATGACCTCACATAACTAGATCAGAGTCTTACCCACTTATGCTAGCCTGTGGAGGTACTACTTAGCTGAACGATGTGAAGCATTCGCCTGACACTATTGCTTTACACCCAGTATCTGCCCCGCCTACCCCAATAACAAAACTACCCGAAATCCACACTAAAGTCAATTACTGATCCAACTGGTTTTGCAGCTGCTTCTTGGATTTTTAGCACTTGGTACTGGTCAGGTAATATTTAAGGGCCAGGAAAAGAAGAGGGCCTAGGGACACAATTAATATAGGTGGATAGGCTAAGATACCTTTAGAACTATAGATGGAATGCACATATGAACCTAGCATTTACATTCACAAACTTGGTGTACCCCATGGGAATAAATCAAAGAAAAGGTTACTTTACTTTTTATAAATGTATTGTTGGCAATTTAGCAAAGCATAAGCATTAATCAACTACAATGAATATAAATCATCGGACTAAACTAAAAGATTAAAAAAAATCACACATTTGAATTTAATCTATCACTTCTCCCCGTTCTTTACTTCACTAAAACTCGTTGTTAACCCTTTACCCCCAGTTCAGTCCTTTGAATCTTTTGAAAAATGTCCCGATAAAAGCTTCGCTCGATGTCCTCAAAGGGAAAACAAAAAGAATTATTATGTTATGCGATTTAAAACACATCAAAGCTACACTTCTGGAAAAAATTATCAGACCATCAAGTCATCAAAAACAATGGTTATGCAATCAAGTATGAACTCCTGTGTGTATCATGTGACTAAAATAGACAGAAAAGAAAACATGAACGCCTAATAGTACTGTTTTTGTCAGTTCAATGCCATAGATATTGATGTAAGAACTGAAGTGATTTTAGTTATTATCAAAAAAACATGGAAAATGGATAGATATTAGCTCTGAAATTAAACTCTTATGAGCTCTTTTTGTTATCATCATTATATTTGTCCAGACAAATGTACCTTTAGTTGTACCAGGCATTAAAATGAGCAAGAAATTGAAGAAAACAAAGGTAGACTCATAACTTTTCCCGTGACTGTATATTCTTTTTTCATGAACTTTTTGAAGCCTCACAATGACGGTGTAATTTTGATATAAAAGCCTCCTCTGTGTTTGCAGGGAGTTTGCCAAGACCATCCGCCGTCCGTTCACAGTTCGCTACAACCCTTACACTCAAAGTGTGGACGTCCTTAAAGACACCACCAGCATCAACAGCATGGTGAAGGACATCCGGTATGACCTGGACATCGTTGAAGATGCTCTGAACCGACTTCAGAAACACCTGAGAGCCTGAGATGTGTGTGAAATGTGTGAGGAAAGCTAGAGGTGGGAGGAGTGCCTTGGGGGTCACGAGGGTCAGAAGAACAGTGGGTGGTGGTTAAAATAGACAAAGGATGTTATGTAGGCTCTGTTCTGGGAAAAAAAAGTCTCCTTTATCTGGTGACAATGTGTCTCTGACCAGACTGTGACATTTTGTATTGAAGTTATATAATGTCAAACAGTATTTTTTAATCAATATTCGTATGTGTATACAAAAAAAGTGTCTGCATTGGTATGTAACATGTGGCATCAGTGGTGTAGTTTGTTAGTAGATCTAAAATGTTTATATAAAGTTGTTCTAATTGTGTTGTGATGGCGTGGGCTGTATGGATGGAGCGTTCTTCAGATGTCTGTTTGACGCTGCTCCAGAAAGTGTTCCTGTTGTCAACTGGTGAACTCAGACAGAAATGGATTAGCATCTCTCTGTTAATTGGATAGAAACAGGCTTTATATAGATGATACCAGTCCAATACAAATGCTTTGATTGGTTTATATACACACTGTCTGTATCACTGATTGTCTAAGCCCTTAACCTTAACTGACCCATGTTTACTGTAGAAATTTTTTCATATTTTGCTCATATTATTGTTGATGTTTATTTGTTGGTATTTAATATTAAAACTTAATGTGGAAACAAATCCCATGTTTATTTTCCATCAGGCAAATAATTTGATCATTTTATGTGGGAACATTTCCTTGTCAACAAATGTAAAATTATATATATTTTAAGAAAAACACAGATTTGGTCCTACTCATAATGATTATTTATGTAATCAAAGCCTTGTATATTTGCCTGTGCAACAGAGCTCCATAAATGCCATTAAAAATGAATCAACGAGCCACAATATTGAACTGCCTGATAATGTTCAAAACACAAATGTGATTTTACTTTGTCATAACCCCAAATAGCCTGTCCAATGCATGTTCTGCAGCGGAAACAGGCAATGAAAATTCAGTATTTCTGCCTGATTTTTTATGCACTATTCAGCTGTGAAAACATCAGATTTTTGGTATTTGTGCTATATTTTACAACTTTTTTGGAGTACTTTTTTCAGTTAAAAACATCACAAAACAGACAAATACTGGTTAGTTTTGTGATAAGAATTCAGGTATGCAATGGACAATCAAAGAAGTCTATGGAAAAAAAGTTCAGCTTTAAAGAGTCAATATGTAAGATTTGCATGCGTGCTTATTAGGGCATTAACAGAAAAGT
>JAQQZY010000029.1:36908731-36925430 GCA_030068375.1 Ostorhinchus rueppellii | reverse complement strand
ACCTACTGTAGCCATCTGGTGTGTATACTGCATCCATATATATGACATTTCACACACTTTTGCGTTTCCATTTGCACGTAGATTTCACCCAGAAACGTTCGTCTAAATCCGGAGTCAAAAGTGAGAAAGGAACACCACTTTTGCGTTTTTGGTGGGATGGTTTTCGTGTAAATGTAGCCTCTATGAACTCGTAGAGGTTAAATAATGCTCCTCCTGTCCCTGACAGTCAAACTGGCCTTTACTTGTGGGAGGGCTGAGGTGGGGGTTTAACAACTCCTGCTTTTTGCTGCACATCTATCACCAACTGTACAAAAACCACCAGAAACCAGATCCTTTTTCGGGCAGCTGTCGCGTGCAGCTGATAACCCGAGACCGAGCTCTCTAAGAGGCTTTTAATTCCACACATGTGGCACTACCTGTCCAGTGTAGATTTGAAGATTTTATGCACGTGGGGCAGCTGCTGTGGCTTGTAAGACTCATAAGGACCAAAAAAAAAAAGGGGGGAGAAACTGTAAAAGCACCCATTTAAGAACTTACATTTATAATTCCATTCATATACTGTGTCAGTTCATTCATCTGTTTATCCCTTTATCCATTTGCGGTGATTAGCCACATGTGTTTGCACATGTCAAGGGAAAAATGAATGAGTAAAGGGAAAATCTGTCACCCCTTGTGCGTGTGTGTTTATGAAACTTTACCGCTGACTGCTGCCACACAGTAAGTCCTCCAGAGACACTGCACAGAGGGCAAGGCTCAGTAAGATGATGGATATGGGGGAGGGGGGATATTAGCACACTGCAGATAAGAGCTTATAAAGTAGCCCACTGTTTGCAGGATCACTTGTGACTTTATTCCTTATGTTGGACTCAAACAGCAGATGCAATGCACAGTTTCTAGTTCCATCAATCCACACTTTTATGGACAAGATTGAGAACTCCTACTCTGTCACATGTCTGAGGTGCCAGACACCCAGCGAAGACATTCTTGCACTTATGAATCAGAGATATAATTTGAGAGCTTCTGAATGCTTTGAATACTCTCATGACATTTAATTTCTTCACTTTTACTGTATTTTGTCTCGACATGTTTGGTTTCTTCATAGGAATGCAAAAAGCGAGGAAAGTTTGAATGCATTAGAACACAAAAGGGGGAGTGGTGCGGTTGGATCTTTGTCAGCAAAGCCACTCAGCAGTAAACATCTGAGTAAAGAGCAGCATAAAAAAAGAACTCTTGGTGAAACTGAGACTGTTTTTATTTGACAGGAACAAGTTGTTTCTTTTGTTCTCACACCACTGGGGAATGGGGAATATAGAGCAGTACTTGGAAAGCAAAAGACACTGAGTACTACTAAGAAAGTATGTAACTGTATCCTGTTTGGGGCATTGCTGGGCAGTCAGTTTCTGTTTACAAGAATAAGCAAACAAATACACCATTGGATATTTTTGACATTAGCATGACAGTTAATGCACTCTTTCATTTGACTTTTTTTTTCTCTTATATTTTATTGTTTCATTTATAAATTACAACACAAACATTTATAACAGTATCACTTTTTGTCTTGTATATTGTCCATTTCCTCCATAGATCCTCACATGGGGGTCTTCTTTGCACCATTTTCATGTGACGGCTTTTTTTTAGATGCTACGAGGAGGATTTTAATCAAATATGTATCATTACTTGGTATGTCTTTGCCTGTTATGTGACCCAAATATAGCACAGAACATATCCTTGGTAGTTTGTATCCCAAAAATTTTTCCTCATTCTTCACTCATTTCTTTTGACTTTTTATACCTTGATTTAAATAACTGGTGTGAGAAAGCATGCACATTAACCTCTGTACATGTTGGAGATTGTTTTAAGTTTATACACTGTAAAAAATACAGTGTCAATATTTCAGAGTCAAAATATTTTAACCTTGATAGAGTATTTATAGCTCTATGCAGAGTAAACCAGCTCTAACAGTAGAGTTAAAAGTCAGTGTAAAGTTCTGCACAGATGCAGTGTCAAATTCAACTCTACAGAGTGACAATTAGTGCCAGTCTGCTGCATTGCATTGTGGGTACTGGACATTTTTCCTCATTATGTTCTATTTTATGTGTGGGGGCTCAAGGGGGTTTAGTGTTAATGTTTATTTAGATTAATTTGCCTGTTTTACAACATTTATTGAGCTTTTTATGTTTCTTTTTTCTTAATGTGACACCATTAGTCAAACCTGTAGCAGAACAAACCTAAACCTGACTGTCACCATGAAGCTTTTATTGGGTTACAAGTGGAGAGGACTTTACTCTACCAAAGGAAAAGCATGCTCTAGGGCAAGGGTGTCGAAGTCATTTTAGATCAGGGGCCACATTAAGCTGAGTTTGATCTGCAGTGAGTCGGACCAGTGAAATAATAACATAATAATATAAAAATAATGACAACTCCTAACCTCCCTCTATATTTTACAGTGAAAAAAGTAAAATTATGCGATGAAAATGTTTACATCTACCAAGTATCCTTTAAAACAATGTGAATAACATGAACAAACTGCAATTTCTCAAGAAAACTAAATGCAATTTTAACAATATTATGTCTGTTTATCATTTACACATGTTCATTATAACTTACAGATTACAGCGGATCTACAAATACACAAAACATTCAATAACAGGGAGACTTCAGACATTTCAAAATGTTCATGTTTTTCAGATTATTTGCGTTTTTGTCAAATAATTGTTTGTTTTAGTGTAAATACAGTAAAATGACATGAAAATGTTTATATTTACAAAGATAAAAAAGTGGAGTTGTGATTATTATTATGACTGGTCTGTATGTGGAACCTGAACTCAAATGATATAACTTTTGCATTTCACAAATTCATCCTATCAGCCAGAATGGACCCTTTGGTGGGCCGCATTTGGCCCCCGGACCACATGTTTGACACCTCTGTTCTAGGGTGACTGGAACCCATAGAGCAAACTTACATCCTTCTCGACCCCTGCAATTCTACATTGGTTCAATATTACAGTAGCATAGGGTGTAAACTAATGAAGAAAACAACACTGCAGAGAAATCAACATTACAGAGTCATTTTATAACTAAATCTGGAGTAAAAATAGCTCTATAAAGTGTAATCATATTAGTCTAGCAGTGTGAAAATGGTTTTACACATTTCATTGTTAATTTTGACACTGAATTGAGTAGAATTTACTCTGAATATTTGACACTGGCCATAGAGTCAATTTTACTCTAATTTTGAGTGTTATCTGAAAGAGTTAAATTCAACTCTCTAAGAGTTAAATTGACACTGTTCTTTACTGTGTAGAAGGAGATAAAAATGACCCACGGGCATAATCTATGGACTTACCCTGCAGTTTTCCTCTGCAGAGTACTCCCCCTGCAGCTGTGTTCAAGCTTCAGTGTATGTACTCAGCTGGACTCAACTTCCCTTGTCCTCGTTTTCCTCAGTACAGCTCACTGCCTGGTCTCTGGCACTCACATCAAAACATCAAACAAGCATGGCTCTGTGCCTGCTAAGTGGTGAAAAGCAGGTGACTTTAAGGGAAAAAATAAATAAGAAAAAAAAAGGGAAGAGTGTCTGGCCCACATTAGATGGTGTTGAGCAGTTCAACATGCACGCTGCTGACGCTCACATCAAAGTGACTTTGCATTAGACGGAGCAATAAAAAAACCCACTTTAGTGAGCTGTCTGGTTTTCATCTGTTTATGTCAGAACCAAGGGTGTTAAGGCAGGGGAACAGAGTAAAATATCAATAAACAGCGTGTGGTTTCTTAAATACTTTGCTGCTCAAAGAAGACCCTTAATGTGTGATGATGTTCCAGTAACAGTGAATCAGGATTATTTCCCTTTGTGCAGTAGAAGAGGTTAAGCTCATGTGATTAATCCTGTCGTAAATGTATCATTTGGCAAAGGGTTACTTTCAACCTCATTGTTGTCTTTTCACTCAGAGATGATTCTTCAGAGGCTCTAATCTACATCCAAAAATGATTCAATGACAGAGCTGCGTTCATACAAAAGCACCGTACGCTACCGGGGTGGACTTAGATGACATTAGACAAGTGAAGTTATTTTAACTCACTCATCTCTTTAACAAAGACCAAAACTCCCTGACACTTGATCAAAGGGTGTGTTCATCTTAAGATCCTTTTTTCTTTCTCTCTCTCTCTCTGTCTTTCAGACTTCAAAGGCCTCAAACATCTTACGCTCTTCTGCTTAACAAAAAAAAAAAAAAAGGGGGGGGGCCTTGCTGTGTGGCAGCAGCAGACAAAATGGTGAAAGCAAGAAGCAAACAAGAACACAAGCAATAAAACCTCAGCTGGGTTTGACTGCACGCTCACCTCTTTCCTCACATCTTGTCTGTACTTCTTGTGAAGGTGACAATACGGTGAGTCAGCCTGGACTTTCTAGCAGCTTCTCCTCTGATTTCTGTGGAACTCACCTCATAATGCTTTCACACATACACACTCATCAACTCAACATCCAACCCTTTTCTCCCGTTTCTGTGAAAGGCCACATTTCGCACAGGTATTTAACATCTCACCTTCTCTCTTCTCTTCAGTACTTGACTTTTTCCCAGAAGCGGTGACTGCAAACCCAGACTAAAAAGCAAAGACCACTGGAATCCCCCCGGGTTGTGGATTATGGTGCCTCACGGACAGCCTCATGTCACAGAGGAGCGCGAGGCTGATCTTTCACCTTTTCTCTCCTTTGGCTCAGTTTCCGCCGTGGGGCTCAGGGTCTAGCATGGACAGGTTGAGTGTGCTGTTACTTAGGTGTGAGAGTGTGCCAAAGCAGAGTCCAGTTTCACACCCTACCCTGAAACCTATCTGAGAAATACTGAGTGTTTCTTAGATATGGCAACGTAAACAAAACACCCCAGAATGGAGCTCCAAGACGTCAAACCCTGAGGTTAAGGAGCATGTGCTGATTCCTCTGATGGAGCACCTTCTGCATCACATGCAGCACATAGACTGAAAGCACATGCACATTACATTTTACTTGAGGAGGTATGATTAGGTGGAATTTGTTACACATACTGCTAAAATTCAACACGTAAAACCGATCTGGTGCAAGGTTTGTAAGATGGAACTTGTTCTGTTCAAGGTTCAAGGTTCAGGTGACTTTATTGATACCTGTTGGTTGATTTCTTCTGCAGTCTGGAGAGGGCATCTCAGACACACAAAAAAATCACCCATTAAGACCCAAACAGCCACTGGTGACCAAAACAATCTACTGATCTAAACTGTTTAATACCTGTTGATCCATTAATCCTATCAATACATGTCAATAATAATTGGTGTAAAATGCAGTTTGTCGTCTTTTCATAGTCATCAGATAGGACCCATTTGGACGTTCAGAGGTTCTGAAGTGAACATGGAAACACCGTTCACCAGTAAAACCCATGGAGCTGAATCAATGACAGTGGATGGAGACGTTTCTTTTCAGTTCATGATTATTTATTTATTTTTTTATAGAAATGTAACTTTTTCTTGTTTTTTGATATAATGGCCCTTATCTTTAATCTGATCTTTAATGAACATCTACATGATCAGTGAATTATACATGATGTTCACTTAAAATACTTAAATTACAGAGGATCATTTTATATATATATATAAAAAATGCTGATAAATCACTTAAGAGAGGTTAAAAATAGAGAAAAAAAATCATTTGGGAACTACAGCAAAAGTAGCTCTGGGTCTTTATGCGTTAAAACCACAGGACACATACAGGGAACAGATAAGAAACACCACAGACAAAACACATGGACTAGTACTCCCAGCAGCTCACTGGTCATAAACAGAATAAAACAGATAAAAATCAGACTAAACTAAATAAACGTCATCAGATCTCACTAAAATGCCAATAAAAAAAACTGTTAAAAGCCTGATAAAAACATACATACGGAGTAGTTTCAGTATGACTTTAATATGAGTAATACTGTACAAAACGCTGAGTGAACACTTTCACTAGAATGCTGTGCTTCTCAAACTTTTTACAGTGGAGTACACAGTGAAATATATATATTTTTTAGCCAAGAAGCTCTTCCTTCAGCATTTTTGTTTGAAAAAAATTAGGCAAAATGTGTTCCTGTGTCAAAGGTGTCTGTTTATATTTTCAAAACTTTGTAAACAAACCACATATATTTAACTGTAAAATATAAAAATAACAGATTTTTAAAGTACATTTTCTTGCAAAATATAAACTGAGAAGTGTCCTGTTTCAATGATTAGACAAAAAATAGATTGGTCATTGATGGATAAGTGAACCTTTGAACAAGTGTTTCCAGACACAATAAACCCCGCCCCTTGCATGTATTACAGTTTATTTTGGCATCGACCCAGCTGATGTCATCATGTCTGTGTGTGCTGATGTCAGCATATCAACTACCTCTATTTATGTGCCAAGTTTGAAGTAAATTGAAACAAAACTCGTGTTTTTATAGACATTTTAAATTCCGTCCAGTATAAGTGAATAGGAGGAGAAAAAAGATTTTTAAAATGAATTAAAAAATTGAACTTTGACCTACTTTTCCCAAATTGAAGTCAGATCTATTATGGGTCAAGTTGGTATGAATTCAACTAATAGTTTTACTGCTACAGTGTTAACAAGCAAACTGAACCAAAACAATAACCCGTGCAGGTAATAATATAAAATAAATATGTTCTTAAAATGTCACCAAAGTTTAAAAAAGATGATTGACAATAAAACTATTATGAATGTACTTGTTGTGTTTTATGTTTCAGCATTAACTCTCATTATGTATTTCGTGTTCAGTACATGATGACTTATTTAATGTTTTTTTTTTTTTACCTCCGCCAAGGAGATTATGTTTTCATTGGCATTGGTTTGTCTGTCTGTCTGTTAGCGAGATAACTCAAACAGTTGTGGATGGATTTTCATGAAATTTCCACAGATTGTCAGAAATGGGGTATCCTACAGATGAGTAGATTTTGGAGGTGATCCGTACATTCAGCGCCATCTAGTGGATGAAAGTACAAACACTGCCTTGGCGGAGGTCTGCGCTCTCCGAGTGCTTCTCTAGTTTTGTTTTGTTTTAAATTTCAAATTAAATTTACCCCCGGGCTTCTTCCACATCCCCCGGTCCCTCTTTATTTAATGTAGAGTTCATTTTATGCACGGCAGGGTTCGTTCGGCCGTGTTTGCACCAAATGTAGACAAGCCCATGGAAGAATACAAACATGCACCTGTCCTTGTTACAGCAATTATATGGTAAAAAGTTTTATTACATGACTCAGTTGATGCCGTGAGCCATTTTTAATTTGCTATCGTGTCAGCTTGTGTTTGTGAGTGTGTGTGTGCTGCATACTCTACTACTCTGTTCATGAACTTGAAAGAACTGCTGATCAGAGTGAAAGCTGTTTTTTGTTTTTTTTTTCTTGCCAAGATGTTTTGCTTATTCTGTAAAGATGCCAAGCACAGCATGGTTTTATCTCACTAAATGAAGGGGAACAAATAGGTGTAAGATGTTGGTGCTGATTTTATAGGATTAGGGGATTTTGTGAAGACGACATGCCAACACATAACAGGAAGGAAAACCGGTGACCTGTTTAGGATTCTTTTGGTGAGGCGGTGTTCATGATACACTTAAAATGGAAAATATAGAAAAACATCTGTCTGTAAGAGAACCACAGGTGTCAAGTAACTAAGTACAAATACTTCGTTACCTTACTTAAGTAGAAATTTTTGCGATCAAAAAGCCAAAATAGCCTCGTTACTCCGATATAATTTCAGCTTGTTTTCATTCCAGCTTGTCATTGTTGAATTTATTTAAAAAAAAAAAAAAAATCCAGATAAATTACACCTTCCAGACACAGTGAATGCGATTGTAGTTGGATGAGAAGTATAAACATACTAATTCAACACCCTATTGGTTTGTATTGGTTCTAATACTTATAGGCAACTAGTCATCACATCTTCCAGTCCATGAAACACATGACAGTGCTCAGTAGTGCACATATATGGTTCTTTAATACATTTGCATTTGACTAAAATGTGTTCATTTTCAACAGGTATACACTGTAAAAAGTAAAACATTGAATCAACTTAAAAAAAATGTCTTCAATAGGTCACACATTAAAAAAAAATAGTTGAGTGAACCAAATTAAATTATATTGAATGTAATTTAATTTGGTTTATTCAACCAAAATTTTTACGTGAGCTATTGAAGAAATTTTTTTTTAAAGCTGATTCAATGTTTTATTTTTTACAGTGTATGTGCAGCTGAAACAGATAGAAGAGTGCATCCCAAATTATTCCACATTAAAGGAGTGATATTTTGCTTTTGTAAATGGAATTATACATATTAAATCATTCCCCTGTGCTCTACATAAACTGTAAATGCTCTGCTGGGGTCTGAATTCTCCATTCATTCAACTCCACAGGTCCATCTTTGACCCTATTTCTGAGGATTAGTAGTTTTGAGTTTTGAGCGCTGGCCCTTTAAATGCAAATGAGCCACTTCAGGCCCCACCCCCTCCAGGGTGCTGACTATGCGGCTCTGTCCCATTCAAACCAACAACTTGAACATTTTAAGCAATCAGCTCAACGTTTGGACATATTTTCAGTATTTACTACAACTGCTGCTGCTGATGAACAATTATGATGTATTTTTAGAAATGTTTCTCGGAAATCTTCACTTTATATGTGCAAATGTGACATTATGTGAAATTAAGAACGAATTAAAACAGGTTGTAGAAATCCACTTGATTTTTGCCAAAATGAATATAAAAATAGTTTTACAGCACCTGGAGGGTTCAACTTCAAACTTTATGAAAGATTAGGGTCCAAATACACAAATAAATGAACCACAGACTAATAAAAGAGCCCTTTAACATTTTAATATAACATTATTATCATTATCTTTTAGAAACATGTATTTTGGGGAGGTGGGCCAGTGCACTATAGGTGGTGTGGTGCTTCCTAACCTTTTGTCTTATTTGCATTTTTCCCCCTGTTACATTTACTTTTATACTCTAAGTACTTTTGAAACCAGTACGTTTACATTTTTACTTGAGTGGATACAGAATTCTTTATAAACCATAGTACCAATACTTCTACCAGAGTAATGAATGCGAATACTTTTAACTCCTCTGAAGAGAACATGGTAGAATTTCAGAGTTAGACAGTTGGACCAGTCAGCACAGAGTCGTGCACACAAAGAGTCGGACAGATGCAGAGACAGACGGGTATACAGGACAGACAGGTTCCCCCAAAACTGCATTCACCCCAGCTGTTGTGGAAATAAAAGGATGTGTTCTCAGTCAACTTACTTGGTTGAGATGAAACTTGAGAAGGTGCAGACAGGTAGTCTGACAGGGGGAAGCAACACAGCAGAGGCTCTGACAGGTAGATGCAGGTACTGAGCTAGATAGTAAGGCTGGCAGATTGTTATCTCCTACGCAGCAACATGTGCTGTTTTACTTGCAAACAGTCGAGATAGCTGAGTAAAATGACAATGTTTCACCTCAAAGTTTGTATTGATGCCTCTGCAAGGATCTGGAACCATATATGCATGTGTTTACATTGACAACAGCAGGACCGTGCCCTTTATTTGATGTGAACAGGTGAATGAGTGTTTGTTTTTGTGTTCACTCATGTCAATTTGCTGTATTTTTCCGAAGTTAAATCTCAATATTTAAGTCGCTGTGTCAAAACAGGCCACGTGCGTTAGATCCTCTGTGTCAAAGGTCATCGCAATCAGCTGACACGGCTTCCTGGAAGTTTTAGGTGATTGTTCCAATGGTAGCAGTGATGTGATGCTTTTTTTTTTTTTTTAATGATAATTATATATTAGCACATTGTAAAATCAGGCAACATTTTTGAGTTTTTTGTTTTTTTTGTTTTTTGTTTTAACTGGTATAGAAGATGAATGAATGAATGAACTGAAGGCTTTTTTATTATATTTTGGCATAAGACAAACAAACATACAACAAACTTCAACCCACCCAACCCTATTGCACCACCACTTTAAAAGCTAAAACAAACTAACTAAAAAAAACATATTCCTAACAGATTCACAGCAGTCAGTGTGATACACATTATATTGTACAGAATAATACTTCACACTGCTACAGATAGACATTCAAATAGAGTAAAAACAATGAGAAAGATAGAAATAAATAAAGAAAGGAGGACAGCAGTAGGATTTATATATTATAATGTCAATCCCATTTTTGAGTATTTTGAATCTGAAAACACTGAAGAAAAGAGTTTCACTTTCTTTATTGGGGAAAATCCAACAGCTGATTGACACCCTGAGCTCATTTATCAGCCTTATACTTCATAAAACAACACTTTTCTTAATAATTTGGATTCAACAGAAAGGTAACAGCTTCATGACTGATGTAGAAGTTTCAGAATCATGATCAAATGAACTGTTTCACAGTAAATGCAGCTAGAATACAGCAAATGCAATTTTCAATTCTACCTAAAAAATAAACAGTACTTAGGATGGAAGTCATTTGGAAATCATGACTTAGTAGTCCAAGGGTTCTTAGTCTGAACTTTTTTTTTTTTTGTAAGAATATACATAGTCAGTGCGTAAATGTTGAGCTAGTGCACCAAACCACAAAATATTGAAGAAATGTAAATATATATGTGCCTTATTTACTGAAGTTCATTACACACCAGCTATGTTCATCTTCTAAAACAACCACATCCAAACATCTTTTTTTTTTTTTACTTGTTATTTCAGATATTTTATTTCCTCAATTTTAAACACAGCTAAGTGCATACATGCTGTGTCCTGTTTACTTTGTAATTACCTGCTGAATAGTTTCCGATTATATCTGCTAAATACACAGAGCGTCTCCACGAAGCTTCCTGAAAGTAGAGACTGGAATTAACCTCCGCTTACAAATGTGTTTTCTGAGATTAACTGTAGTGGATGCACCTGTTTTTTAAAAAAATACTCATTTATTCCAAATCACATTCAATTCAAGATACAACTTTTAACTAAGTAGAACACAGGTGGAAAGAAACTGCATGTGCACTAAATAAAAAATAGACACACCAGGCATAAACTGAAACAAAATATGGTATAAGGTTACAACACAGACAAAGCATGCATGCACATCCACACATATGCACCCATACAGCACATACACACACTCTGCAAATGTTTAAACAATGAAAACAATAAAGATGAGCCCAGATTGTCTGCACATCTGACATGTTGGAATAAAAATAAAAGGATCTGCTATTTGATTACTATGTCAAAAAGGTACAGAACTTTTATTTTGGCACTGTCCTAAATAAGCCCTGTA
Organism: Ostorhinchus rueppellii; assembly: GCA_030068375.1. NCBI lineage: Eukaryota > Metazoa > Chordata > Actinopteri > Kurtiformes > Apogonidae > Ostorhinchus > Ostorhinchus rueppellii. The sequence continues at coordinate 36,914,141 of JAQQZY010000029.1, read as the reverse complement.
GCACCCTATAATGTCATAATGTCCTGAAAATATAATAAAATTTGCACTTAACTCAATCAAAAATGTGATAAAACCCTATAATGTAACAACGTCACCAATAATGTAATAATTGATTGCTCTTGTAATAACATTTTTATTGAAAATGTAATATGTAAATGTATCAGTTTTGAAAAAAAAAAAAAAAAGACCCACCTGCAAATGTAATAAATTTAAAGTTAAAATGTCGGTTAAAATGTTATTACAATATCAGTCAGGATATTTTATTACATTATAGGTGAAGTTATTACATTATTGGGTTTTATTAAATTTTCGATCGAGTTAAGTGCAAATTTTGTTACATTTTCAGGAAATTATTACGTTACAGGGTGCTACAAGCCCTCTGAGCTGATTGGCTGTTCATTGCATGTGTCAGGACCTTGAAGCCGTTACTTTGTTAGTATAACTTTCATAACTTTCACAGTCTTGAACAGGCTTTTCTAAAACGCCATTATTCTAAACTTATTATCCACGTGGGATCAAACGGCCTTTTACAAAAATGTTCGAAATTTACAAAAGATCTATTGTTCTGTGTTTGCTTTTATTGCCACAATTATGTTTTCAGACAAACGACTTTTTTCGTTGCTGCTAATGACAATGGGAGTAATAAACAAAGGGCAGACAAAGGCTCTGTAATTGAATCAACCGTCATTCTAATTACTGGGGCATCCCTCACCCTAATTAAGAATCCTCGCTGGTTGTCACGGGAGACAATGACAACCTGAATAGAGCTGTCTCTGTGGATCAGACTGACGTGTTGCCTTAGCAACGAGGGTCAGTGGGTTTCCAGTGCAAGTGGAGGATGTAAGATGGGAGGAGGAGGAGGACAGAAGTGTGGACAGTGCAGAGAGCATGTAGATCCAGGCCTCCACTGGGAGTCAGTTCTGCATTTGCATGTGATAAGAACAAAGAACAGAAAAAGATACTGTCGTGGACTCGGACTCTTTCATTAACAGCGTCTCCAAACACAGGTCACAGTGTGTCATGTCTCTCAGGTTTGATCTCATTTTCCCTTTTTCCATAATTTGCCCTCATTACCTGGATTTGCAAACACATGACTCAGTGCTCTTTTAGGCTTTTAACCTTCTCTACTGTGTGCTTTTCATGATGTATCAAGGTAAAAACACCAGACTGGGGCTTTTGATTAACAAGCATCTAGATTTGCATGGGTTTTCCTGGTTCCTCTCTGCTGTGTAAATATCACGTTGTTGTGAAGCTCTGAATGACTCCTCTGTGTCAACACACTGCGTCTGTGTCCGAGGAGGGCATTATGTTTTAATAAATCCACACAGATGAAAACAGGGCTCTTTAGGTGCTGATAGTCAGTCTGCTGTCGTCGCTCCTGTCTGTCCCCCCAGACGGCTTTTTATTTACACAGACATTTGGGTGAAGTGTGCCACTCTTTATCTCTTGGCAAAACCCCACACCCTCCCCTTTCTAAAGCTCTTTTTTTCCTTCTCCACACACGCACACACTGTAGAAAAGTGGCCCCTCCATTCTTCATTAGAGCCTTGTATTTTTGAAAGGGCCTGGCTCAGATATCCTATAGGCAGGAGTAACAGCTGTCGTTGTTACTAGCTGGCCTCCGCTCAGCACCCAGTGGGGACCCAAAACTCTATGTGTCTGTCGCTGTCTCCATCCTGCTGTCTAGCCCTGTCGCTTCCTATTTTCACTGTCTGTTTATATACTTGTTTTTCTGTCTCTTCTTCCCTTGCAGTTCTTTCTTACCCAGTCATTACATTGTATTTAGTTTCTTTTCTTTTCTTTTCTTTTCTTTTCTTTTCTTTTCTTTTCTTTTCTTTTCTTTTCTTTTCTTTTCTTTTCTTTTCTTGTGGGGTTTATATGCAATAGAACAAAAATGGGGGTAAATGGTACACGGGCAAGAACAAAGGAGGGGAGAGGTCTCCCATCCATTCACAGTGTAAGGCCAGAGACTGGGCCACACGTCCCTCTGTCACACACTCACACACAGACACACACACTCCACACCCCACCCCAGCCACCCTCTAATCTGCACTGTTTCACCCTGAGGGCCTGAGGCTGGGGCAGCTGCTACTGATGGAGCCAGGGAGCCAGCTGTCCTCACACACAAGCACACACACAACCTTCCACTCATTCATTTGGGACAATAGAGTCAGGATAGGGTGTATGTAGCTCATGATTTTGGAGTGTGCCGTGGTCATGAGGAGGGGGGTCTTCACAGTCAGTAAAGTGGTTTTTATGTTCGTTTTGTGTCTCAGCAACAGTTGGCAGCACGTGTGTCAATGACACGCCTCTTTGTTTTATTATCCATGAAGTTCAAGGGTTTAAGGTGTCCGGAGAACAACGCGCTGACACACTTACAAAGCATGGGCAGTTACGGAATAAAGACGTAAATATGACTCTATGACATGGGGTGTTTTTGAAACATAGCCTTTCGGGTATTGGAAAAACTGGAACATACTGTTTGCTTTGATTGTTTTGGTAATTTCATCATCTTGCACCATCTGCAGCAGGTTGTCTCTTTTTAGCATCATGGCATCCTTGACAAAACATGACAGGATTTATCTGTCAATACACTGGTCTTGTGTAACTTTGGGGTGTTTCACGTATTAAAGACTAGAACATCAGGATTACAAAGTAAGTGCATTAAATCAAGCATCCTCGAGTATAAAAGAAAAGTTCTTAGGAGAGCTTCAAAACAACACATCAATCCTTTCGCTCTTCAGGTTGTGATTGGTTTATCTCTATCTCTAACTGCTTCACTTTCTGGCTCCTGCTGCTATTGGTTAACACCTCGTCTTTTCCCCTGATTGGCTGGGCTGCTGATAGTATTCAGCCTGCCTTCTGATTGGTCGGGTATTGGCCCAGCAAATGCTGTGATTTGCTCTGGGTTTTGCATTCACCAGTCGGAGTGTTTTCTAAATACTGCAGCTGCTTTGGAGACAGGGTGAATACAACTGTGTGTTTGCATGGAGGATGATTTGTTGAGTGGGTGCAAGAAGTGGGCTAGGTGTGTAGTCGGTAAGCAAAAGGCCATATGGCTGATGACACATATACACAAGCTTGCTCATGTACGCACACCTGACGGCTGCCTCACACCTGCTGTTCTGTCTATGACTGAGTAACATCCAGATCAAAAGGAAACAAGCCCTCTGGGACCTGTGCGTGCGTGCATGTACGTCTGTGTGATTGTGTGTCTGTTTTTGAGGCGAGAGCTTAAAGAGCTGAAAGGACATAGTACAGTAAGAGTGCTCTGGTCTGCAGACTGCACACATACGCCCTCAAAATAGACCCATATGGCATACTTCCCTTGTCAGCCATATGAGGAGTTTAACAATGGGGGAAAGTCTGTGTGGGCTTGTTGTTCATTTAAAGTGGCTTTAAGATAGTGTTGAAAGTGGTAAAGGCAAAAGATTTCACCATTGCCCTAGGAATTCATTTTCCTTTTGCTCATACATGCAGACACCCACTTACTCTTACACAAAAGCACATATACGCAATCAAACACGGACTCCACGAGGCTGGTTTCTCTCAGTTCGCCCACAAAGGCAACAAAGTCTGCCTTTGTCTATCACAATGTTAGACGTCAATAAGTGATTGCCTTGCTGCAGGGTTGTGGATGAAACATGCCCACACTGAGCCCCCGTGTATGTTTATCTGCATATGACTGACCACCCACAGATAGAACGCAAACTGTACCAGACATTTAAAAAAATGATTCTTTAATAAAGCCACAGCCACACTATGCAAAATACAAGCATGCATGCAAGAGCACACACAGAAGAGTACAGACAGCCACATGCATTTATGCAAAGTGCCAAACAGATTCTCTCTGTTGCACAAACTTCATGTGGTCTTTTGTTTGAGGTCTGTGTCTGTGAACACACATGCGTGTCTGTGTTTGTTTGCGACACACACATTTGGTCCCAGCGTTAGTGTACAGTAGTTGCCGGGTAGAGTTAAAGAGTCTGTGGAGGGTGCTGTGGTTGGTTGGCTCCTTTCTTTGTTTCATAAATTGCCTGTCTGGAACTCTGCCAGGACAAAGGATTCACTTTAGATTAATATCGGTCATAAGAAGCAGAGACGCATAATATGAAAAAAATAAATCTTCATGTTTCAGACACCCTGTGCAAAAAGAAAAAAAGAAAAGAAAAAAGCATTCTAAAAAAAGCACAAAAGCCAGTGGAGTGACTTGACTTTGGTTCAAGGCACTGCTCACCTTCCTAATGTGGCCTTGGGCAAAACGCTCAATCCCAAACTCCAAGGGTATTGTTACACGTGTAGAGTTTTTTTTTTTCTGTTCTTTGAAGTGCAATTCTTTATAAAGAGACTCTGGGTATTTCAACTGTTTTTACAATGAACTGTCACTCAGTCGTTTGCTTATTTTTAGTTTCCTAGTCATTAAGCAATTGACATTAAAAGGAAAAAAGGTACTGATTAGATTACCTCTCCCCTGCCCTGAGGGTCACGTATGGATTAAAAACAGAAGGAAAAGAGGATGATAGAAATGAGAAACCCCCCTCCTTCTCCCCCTATTTCGAGGAAACAAGTCAAATACACAGATACAGGTGCACATGCGTACACACTATTATGATGTCAAATGTTTACTTGCAGCAGCTGCATCCTGTGTGAAAGGTAACACATGGCTCCTACTGTGGATTGGTTCTCAATCACACATACAAGTACACAAACCACACTTAAGTTCTTTGCAAAAAATGTGACCTTTGCCAGCAAGACCGCCAGTGCTATCAAAGAGGAATTCGAAGAAATTGGTATTTTTGTTTGTGTTGTTCAATAGATGGTATATGAATGCTATAAGAAACAAAAAGAAACATATTCTGTTTTTTTTAAAGTCTTTATCTGACGTAACTGTTTAAGTGCAAATATATTTATCTTTGTGTTTGTTTTCTAGCTCATGTGAGTTCAATATATTTTTAATTGGATTTACCGTAGAGTTTCCAATATTTATGTGTGTTCACAGTAATAAAATGAGTGTTATCTGGAAGGGAATTATGTCCTGACGGTAAAGGAGCCTGAGACAGGTGCCTGAACAAGCTATTAACTTCTGTCATAACAATAACAGCTGTAAAAGGAAAACACATACACATGTGTGCATGACCACAAGCATACTAATGGTGATATTTAGTTCAGGGTGACAGCTGCCCAGGCACAAACACATGCAGCAGCTTCCATACAACCATTAAGAAGAAGTGAAAATGGTCTAAATGTTTTTCTAATCACAATAACAGACTAAGAGGCAATTCTGCCAGTTTTGTTACCTTTCACATAAACAAGGCACATGATCAAATCAATTGCAGGTACACACACACACACACACACACACACACACACACACACACACACACACACACACACACACACACACACACAC
>JAQQZY010000029.1:36774927-36788214 GCA_030068375.1 Ostorhinchus rueppellii | reverse complement strand
AGGGTATGTCCACTCTGGGTCAAGGAAGAGATGATTAAATTTTGGAGGCGTTTTGAATCACCATCTGGATCCAGGAAGTTTTTAAAGGATTCTTTATCATTGTGAGATAGGGCATGGTGGCACAGAGTTGCATGAGGTCAGTCACCACCATCTAGTGGAGGAAAGTACTAACACTACCTTAAAAAATTACAAACACTACCTTTAAAAAAAGTATAAACACTACCTTAAAAAAGAATAAATACAAACACTACCTTAAAAAAATACAAACACTACCTTAAAAAAACAAAAATACAAACACTACCTTAAAAAAATATACACAAACACTACCTTTAAAAAAAATGCAAACACTATCTTGGCGGAGCTCTGCGCTCTGAGTGCTTTTCTAGTTTTTCTCTGAAATGTTCCTTTTTAGTGCTGTACATACTTCCCGTATATTGAGATTGTACCTTAATACAGAGACTGATGAATGCATATGTGGACATTAGAATTAAACCAACAAATTTAAGGTTCTTTTTTTGCACATTCACTAAAGTTTTCTAATATTTTCCTTTCTATAAACAAGGTTTTAAGTCTCAAATGTTCATTATCAGTGTCTCCTGTAAAGCATAAATACTGAAAGTGCAAACATTAATGACTCATATCAGCCAACACACTAAAATGATGCATTGTTTGTTCAGTGAAGGGATTATATAAAGCCTTGTGTAACTGATGTTGTTTTGATTACATTTCCATTGTAATTTTGATTAAAAGCAGACACTCCATGTGGTTGCACTGGCTGAGGCGTGTTAGGCCACGTAGTCATAGCACCACCTACTCTTCTGATCACACTCTGTTTATTGTCCCTGTTGACAGTCCAGCATAAAAATATCCATTAAAAAAAAAGAGTAATAAATAAACTGAAATGATTTCACAGTAAACAGATGCTTTTTGGTAACAGATGCAATACTATGTCAAAGGGGTCTTGGATCAGTGTTGCGTTGAAGGCAAATTATTGACAGATAATACAAGATGCCTGTTTTCACATAACGCTTGAAATTCAGAAGCCCTTCTCATTGGACCATAACAGGAATAAATAAAAGCTTTTTCATGATCAGATAAAAGCAAAATTCAATCATTGATGGATTTGCACCGTATTATAAACTGTATCTACCTTATATTTTTAAGTAATTTTAAAGGGATTATGTGTTATTTGTGTGCATTGAGCTTTTTTTTTTCTCCTCTTTTATAAATTGAAAGATTATGTTACTTCATCTCTGTATAAATTTGTGCACTTGCAGAAGGGAAAGCTGGAGGAGTTGAATTTTATCCTGAGTGGTGGTGGCATGGGTAGCCTGCCTGCACACGCACCGGACTTTTACCAAGACGAGCCTTGGGTAGAGTTCATCGAGGTCGATGCAGAAGAAACAGATACTGGGGAAAAAGAAGATAACCAGGGCTCAGACACCCAAAGGCTTCTGGGTCTGTCCCAACCTGTCAGCCACCACGTGCACACAGGGTGTTCGAATGTTCTCAGGTACCTCTGCAGCTTTTATTTACGCAGGCTTGCTTTCCTGCTGCTAAATTGCTGCAAAAGTATGAATTTAATCCCCTTTACCGTCTGTGTTCTCGTCCTTCAGCTTTCCTGATGATGATTCGGGCCGGGCCAGCTGTTATGATTCAGATTTGCCTGATCAAGACACCCTAATTCTTATGGCTACCCTGCTGCCGGGCCAGCCTGAGGATAGGGAAGATGGCAGTGAACGAGGTCAAGAGATAGGTGAGAGACCCATCGTCCACACCCAAACAGTGGGGCCCCAAACGTGGGTCAATACAGACTTCTATGCCCAAGTCAGCAATGTGATGCCCTCTGGAGGCGTGGTGCTATCTCCGGGTCAGCAGCTCCGAATCCAGGAGAGCACAGCAGCAGAGGAGGAAACGCAGAAGAAGGGAAAAGAGAGTGAAGGCAATGAGGAGGCTGAGGAGAAGAAGCAGAAAGAGCTGCAGTTCCAGCTGCTGGTAGTGGATCCTGAGGGAAGTGGTTACACCACAGAGAGCAACGCCCGGCAGATGAGCACTCCGCCGACTTCCCCCATCACTGGTGAGGGGTACCAAGCCATACCCCCCCAGCCTATGGAGACCAAACCTGCAGCCACAGCAGACGATCACCAATCACCCTACATTCTCCCTGACTCTCCCCAGTCCCCTTTCTTCGTCCCCGTTGCAGACTACACAGTGGTACAGGAGGTGAACAATCAGCACAGCTTACTCCTTAACCCACCTCCCCACCAGTCTCCCTCTCCCTGCCACCCACAGCACCCTCTCAAGTCCCTACCTGCCATGCCCGTAGGGTACGTCACCCCAGACCTGTTGGGGAACCTCACACCATGAAATGACAATGCCACTGGGCCTTTTGGTGTAAGGTTGATTGACATGGACGTTTCCGTGCAGTCACAAAACCTGTTTCTACCTGATTCTTGCTGGAAACCAAATAACTCGCAGCACACAGGGTGGATGAGAATGTACGGGCGTCTTATTTTCAGACGGCACTGAAAGGGAGACATAAAACACTACAGCCCCTGTTGTCGGCTGTTTTTACATCAGCTCCATCAATTAATTTGAAGAAAAGATATCAAAAATATTCATCACAAACTACATGTTATTCTGTTTGTTGATGCCCACGCACAAGCCAAACATACAAAGACTCTCAAAATCTGTGGTAAACTGTGTTTAAAACAGTCGAAATGTTCAAGTCTTAATCTAACTGATGGAAAACTGATTCTAGTTTGTGATCTGATTTGGGACAAGATGAGCACATTCTTGCTGAGGCTTTCACATCACAATAAGAAGAAGTCTCTTACTGGCAGAGAGAGTCTGACATGAACACAGTGGGAGCCTTTTTTTTTTGTTTCTTAGCCCATCATATCATTTTAGAAGTTCTTTACAAGAGATATATTTTTGTATGAATTAGCTTTAGGAAAACCTTTACCCAAAAACACTACTAAAACACAGCTATGCAGATTTACTTAGCATTCCTAGCCTCATTTTGTTTAAAGGTGCGCTGCTCATATTTTTATGAAAAAGATTTCATGTAGATTTATGATGTTTGACAGTAGAAGTCATTTCAACAGCCAATATAAGATACACCTACACAAATTTTATAAGGGTGACAATAAAAACCATGAATCCAAAAACACTGACATTTTAAGTAAAAAAAAAAATAAAATAAAAAATCAACACCTGCTCTTGGAGAAGATGTAGAAAAGCAAATGAAGGAAATCAATAAATCACTGAAGTAGATGAGATAATGGAAAGCTTTACATCATACAATAATTCACAGAATTTAGAGAATGTTACAGACCAGTAATATTCAAGTGTAGTCCATGTGCGGTTACCCAAATTGATTTCTCTTCTTTTGAATGAGCTTCATTCAGATTCAATACACCGAGCACCACAGATAGCCGTGCTGAAAAGCACATTGAAAGGGAAGGAAGAAGTACAGACACAAGCCCAGTCGTTGAAAGAAACCAGGTGTTGCATTACAGCCAAGTGCCACAGATACAAATACAACCAGAAGTCATAACATCAAACTCAAAATGAAACCATAATGTGCAGCTTTGGACCCAGGAGTTTTACTCTTCTTATGTTGCATGGATAATGCAGGGACGGGAACTGGAAAAAAAAAAGGAAAGAATGTGAAATAAATATAATTAACCAAACGTTTTATACTTCCGTATTATCTGCCAGACTTTTGGTGTTAATAATCTGTGCCTATGTTCACTTTCCTTTCCTTAGTTTGGGTATGCTTAAGATATTACAACTCAAGCATTTGTACATGATATACTTGTAAACATGAGTATGTATAACTTAACTGGTGTATACAGCTTGTATAATTAAAACCAACAACATGCACAGCACTGTAATATGCATGCATGCATACACACAGTAGTTTTACCTTAACATATAAAAGTTTTCTTTTGTTGCATACTATAGCTGTAAATGTTACAAATTGAAAGTTGCCCCTGAAAAATGATCTGGAGGATGATAATTTTTAGGTCATAAGCTGCAATCACACCTGCAAATACTAACCATAATATAATAATAACAAAACCAAAAATACAGATTAGATCAGAGTCATTAGTACTTAAAGACCTTAAGGTTAACTTGATACGTTTTGAGAATTAGACAATAGCCATAACTGTGATAAAGCATGTGATTTCTTGTTTCCTTGTGCGTCGACTTTTGCAATTCTAGGATATTTTTGTATTGTATTGTTTAACCATGCATCACTGACAATATAAGCTTTGACGGTATGAGGGAGAATTATTTTGTGAAGACTTATATGACAATATGCCTGTGAGAAACACAGCAGCATAGCATACTGTAAACAATAAGCTACAGTATCTAGGCTTCGGCACATAGAGGTTGTATACTCCATATGTGTGTGTGTTTCAGTATAATGAATTTTTATTTTCTCTGAATGAGTCAGAGGTATTGTGTAGCATCACGGTGGCCTCCACATAAAGAACATTTCACCGTAAACAAAACACACTTCAGAGTGTAAAGGAGACATACCCTGCCTTTTAAAGATGTTGTTTTGGACTCTGAGATGAAGTAGGTGTTTTGTGTCAGACAATCGCCGAACGACCAGAGACAAAGCAGGAATTCAAAAATGTGAATATGATAAATATGTGCCATTTCTCTTTCTTTCTCTGTCTTTGTCCTAAAAGAGCCCGGTGTTTCTGTTGCCTAGTGCTGATGATACCAGCAAGCCAATGCTGTTGCAGATGTCTTAATATATTTAGTAGTGCTGTAAAATGATAATTATGTATTTTTTTATGTCATTAATGTTTCTAATCACAATGTATTGCTGCTCGGTACATGTATTTTTCCTGCATTCTGCCTTACTTGCAGAGGGAAGGTGAGAGGGTTTAACTAAAATGTGGATGATACTGAAAACAGACCGTGGGTGACGTTAGGAAGCATGACTTGGTTTAGGTATCTTTATTATTTTTTTGTAACAGTCAATACGTAAAACATTTGCCACATGATGCTCATGTCACTGACAGTATTCGCAGCTCCGCATATGAAGGAAAATTAGATTAAGTGGGAAAATCGCTGCTTAGCCTTCGTTTCAGTCATACCGCAGTGATTGTGAATGTGTGCAAACTGGAATATGCAATGCAATTATACAGAGGAAAAGTGTGTTAAAAAAAAAAAAAAAAAAAGTAAAATCTCTTCAGTTTTTTTTTTTTTAAAGAAAGAAAGAGAATTCGGGGGTGCATTTGTTCAAGCTTAGTGTCCAGGTGTTTACTGCATTTCCTGCCAGTTCACACTGAGCTCGTTCTTAATGGAGTGAAAACGTTTGCAACTGTTGTTTCAATTTTATAAATGTTCCAGACACTTTAGAGCAAGCACTTTGTACACATACAGCATATATCAGATGTCTAAGTAGTACTCAGATTTTCTATGTTAGCCTAATAATTTTGAATGAATTATAATGTGTTTTTATTCAGAACAATAATCGAATAATGAGGAAATTTAAATCGCTAAGCTTTAGTTATGTTCTGCAGAGAATACGTGTTTATAGGGCATATTTTACACTACCAGATTGATAGAATGACGTACTGTAATGGAGTATTTAATATTTTCTAATAGATTTATGGAAAGATAGAGAAGATAGATATAGTCTATTTTAAAGTCATATAAGGAGAATTATGTAAAAGGTTCATGTCCATCTATAGCCTCCTACTTCTCCCACTATGTGATTTCAGCATTTCATTTTTAAAAGTGCATTTATAAAAGAATACTTTTTTATATATAATAATGTGTGTTCACCTCTTTTTTTTTTTCTTTTTTTTTTTTTGTGGCTCTTTCGTTATCAACCAAGTACATTCAGCCAGGCATCTTTCAGCGCATAAGGGAAATTTTGTGATGAGTGGCTTGAGTAGAGCAGGACGCAGCAGTGTTTGCCCATGACTATGTTCAGTGGCTCCACTCTTTATTTCTATCCATGTTATTTATTTGTCAGTCCAGAGCCCTCAGATCACCCCACCGCTTTATCTGACCACAAAGGTTGGGGCAGCGTGAACGTGTGTGTGTGTGTGTGCGCACTGCATCTCAGACACGTGTCATCCAGAACCATAAAACTGGAAATATTTCACATTTCACAGTTAAAAGCATCTACGGTGTGGTTGCAAATTTGGAAAACCTGAGGCCATAATTTCTCGGTTTGCCTTTAGTTTTTTTTTAAAGCCCGTATTTGTGTCTACACATTTACTTGGAACCACTGTTCTAGTCTGATGGCTTTTGTTTTACTCAAAGCCAAGAACTGTCTTTATCTTTGGTGATTTAATATTGTTTTTCCTACTGTGGGTCTTTCTGGCATTGTATGTGTGATCGATTAAGCTTTCAACAAGTTACAAAATAAATGTATATAAAGCACCCTACCTGTCATTTCTATTCTAATGCACCATCCCTGTTTGTAAATTGAAAAATGAACAAAATATATAATTAAATGTAATATTCTTGTTATTGTTTAACCCATAAGTTAACCCAGTGTTACTTTTGTGTCAGTTCCCAAATGAATTTTTCTCTATATTTAACTTTCCTCAAGTGATTTATCACCATTTATTTTATTATTGCCTTCTTTATTTTGTGTTTTTTCAGTAAAAATCAAGTATATTCCTATATTTAATTTGCTGATCATGTAGTTGCTCATAAAAGCTCAGTGTGAAGTTAAGTCTGTTTATATCAAAAACAGAGAAAACTGAGGAAAAAGTGACTTTTCCTGTAAAATCTATCATTAACTAAACATAAACCAAGCATTTCCATCCACTGTCATTGATCCAATTCCATGGGTTTAACTGGTGAATCAATGTTGTAGAAGATGACGGTGTTTCCACGGTAACAACGGAGCCTCTGAACGTCCAGATGGGTCATATCTGATAGCCATGAAAAGATGACAAACTGTATTTTCTACCAGTTATTTACATGTAGTGATAGGATTAGTGGATAAACGGGTATTAAATCTTTTACATCAGTCGATAATTTCGGTCTTTATGTGTTAAAAAGCAAACAGCTAATCCTAATTAAATCTAAATAGGCTATAAAAGATCCCTTTAGACAGCGGTTCACTGTGTGATTAGTTAAATACAGTTTACAAATGCCTTTTACTCACTGGCACATGGGTCATTAAATGTATACCAGCAACTCGCTGAAACTGTAAAGGTCAGATCAGATCAGCACAAAGGATGTTAGTGAAGCAAATGTACAGCCTGTATTTGTTTTTGAGTTTGATAATAGTTTTCTGTCCTTGAAAAATATAGAACATGCTCTGTCCTTGTGGAAGCTTTATAGAGAGTACATACTTTATTGTGAGGCACTTTGTATAGATACACACTTTGTCTATACCCTATGTGTGAATGAGTTCACAATTGTGTGGTTTATTTGTCTTGCCTACTCTCTCGGGTGGAGAAAGTGGAGAGGAAAGGTCTGTAGAAACTGTTGTGCATCAGGGGGAAAGCATATTGGACAATTAAGACAAAGGTTGTGTACTGCACTGCTCTGTGTGGGGCTGATTGAATCAGGGAGACAGCCACTCACAGCTCTTCATCTCAGGACATTGCGGGTAATTACCCATAAGTCGCTGTTCCCCTGTATTGGATCTTAAGCCCAATTACGCCCACACAAGCAGTCCACCTCAGTCTCATTTATTACCTCCGGTTGCTTGTTGACCTTTTCAGACACACAGTCCTGACAGGCAATTCAGACACATTACACTCAGCAGAGCCTGTCGCACCTTAAGACTTGAAGACGATTTTACGTGTTTTCAGCTGTTCCTCAGACTATTTCATAACCATTAGCCTGCTCCTTTTACCGGTTGCACATTTGTTTTTGTCTTATGAAAACATTGTAAACACTAACAGAAACAGCACCGATTCTGTTTAACCACTTTAGGTCTAAACTATATTAGACGGTTTTGTATTTATTTATCTGTTTTCATGCAACTGGCAACACAAGACATAAAATATACATTAAAAAAAATACATACTGTGCATGAGCTATAATTTCCCTGCACTTTATAAACAAAATCATCACATAAATAGTTTAGAATGCCCTGACGTACTGATTAAGTGGCGTGATTGTTTATGTATGCAACAAAGAGAAAGCAGCTGAAGAAGGAACAGAACAGATTTATGATGATTTGTGCAGTGACTGGTGTGGCGAGCATGCATGAAGTCAGAGGACAGTGTGGTCATGCTGTCCTACGTAGATCTTCATCGCCATCCCCTGACAGATACGTAGCAAAACATTTTACAGATACAATTATTAGACCGCCCTTGTTTTCTTCAGTTTTTTTGTTGATTTTAATGCCTGGTACAACTAAAAGTACATTTGTCTGGACAAATATAAAGATAACAATAAAAATAACTCATAAGAGTTTAATTTCAGAGCTGATATCTATCCATTTTACATGTCTTCTTGATAAAAAACAAAATTCCTTTAGTTATTATGTCAATATCTATGGTATTGTACTGACAAAAACAGTGCTTTTAGGTATTCCATGTTTTCCTTTCCATCGGTTTTAATCACATGATACACACAGGAATTAGTGCTGGATTGTTTTTGATGACTTTTGGTGGTCTAATAATTTTTTCTATGACAGTATAATACCGTACAAGCATGCATGTGGATATTTGTGTAATAAGAAACGGAGACTGTTAACTATTACGTACTGGACTTTATTTGGTGAATGCTGCTTAACCATACAAAAACACACACACATTAAAAACAAAACTCAGCCATGTTTATTCATCGATGCTTATCCAAGTTCAAGGGCCTCAACACAATACAATTTTCTGCACAAACATCAGGTTTTTAGAGTGATTTTTATCTTCCCCTGAAACCGTCATAAGGTGCAAAATGTATCCCAGTATTCATTCACCTCTCAGTCAACCATTTCCTTCTGCAGTTTTCCAAACCATAGAGCTTTATGTTTTTATTTTTTCACAAGTTTCTTATTAATACATGACATTTGTAAGCTATGTAGCTAGTCTAAAAAACAAAAAGACAAAATAAGCAAGAAATGCAAGGAACACATATATAACATGTTTGCTAAATGTGGTCAAAGATACACCTGAGATTTCACAAAGCTTATGACAAATGCAGAAGAGGGTGGAATTTAGACTAGTTTCTGCCAAAAGATGTGCTTAAGAAATATGATCAAAAGCATGTTTAATATAGAATCTCATCTTGCTAGGTAGGAAATATATCCATTTCTAGAGCTCTATTTTCCCAGAAATGGCTGAGTGCCTTCAGGTTTACAGATATAGATATAAACTGCATCATTCCTCAAAGATTTATAATAGTTTCTAAATGTTATCTAATTCTTCCTTCAACATTAATTTTTTTTCCCAGATGATAACTTGTCTTTATGTTCAGTTAAAGGTCTTCAGAACTGACATAATGTTTTTGAATTATCTCTCATGTTCCTGAACTACCCTCTCCTCTCTGTCCTGCCTGACTTCAGACAGACACCACTAGGTCATAGTTTATGTGCCTGACTTCATAAAGGATGAAAAGAGCAAAATGGAGGGAGCAACTGAAGAACATGACAGCAATACACACTCTGGAGAAAGGATGAGGGCAACCCACAGACATAGGACAGGCGAAACACAGCACATTCTTTAAACCAATCAGTTTATGTCACTAAATCTTGTGTATTCTTTTACTAAAATGTGTTACTTTTATTTCGACAATGGTCTTCATCTGTTTTCATCTGTCGAACATCCATGTCAGGAACTTCCCCATCCTTTCTCAGAGTAATACTTGTTGGTAAAGAAAGCACTTCGCTCTAGTGTTGGTGGCTGGTGTTAATATGCGGATGATATCAAAGCCAGCTTAAATCTGGTCTCATCCTCAGCTCACAACACCTGGAGGTCAGGCTCACTCGGCTGTCTGAGGCTGCTGTCAGGCAGCAGGGGACGAGCGTCACTGTCAGGTTTCCCTAACAGTGTTGGCTGCATCACCCATCAGCCCCTGTCACTGTCAGGAGGCAGGAAGTGCCTCATCACAGTGTCAGAGACTGACCGGCTGCTCACTCCCTGCTTCACCAAACAGCCGTCGTCAGTGTCAGCATCAGCTGGCCTGGGGGGCGGCATCATTGTCAGAGCCGGCTGCCCACTGTCAGCTGTGCTTTGACTTTCATTTATTCTTCTCTGCTACTCACGGCCTCTGCATCACAGGGCCCCCCTGTGCCTCCTGAGGCTTTTGGGGCATGTCTGCTACCAGCTGCATATGGCTCAAATCTACATGTTGTTGTGTCTGAATTACTTGACCATCTTGCTCCTGAGGCCTAATGTCTTGCTCAATTGGCCTTTGTCCATGGTCATGGCCGGCACCATGATGATTTACATGGTGCTGACCATGCTCATGCTCATGACCATGACCATGGCCCCCGTGATGACCATGGCCATGACCATGGCCATGACCATGGTGATGTCCATGATGATGACCATGAGCGTGGTCATCATGTCCGGTGGCTCCGTCTACAGCTGGTGTTCCATCTGCGTCAGGCTGAACATCTGCTCTCTCTCTACATTCCGCTGGGTCCTCTGAGCTCTGCAGGAAGAACAGCCACAGGAGATGGACTATTAATTCATTTGAATACAGCTTATAAGGATGGATGCTCTTTAGTTAAATCCATGTGAATTCATGAATTCCTTTTAGAAATAGTCTGTTGTACCTCATGTATGCAGTCCCCACATATGCGTTTGCAGTAGGTCTCTTTAATTGCACTTTCAACATGGCCTTGTCCAATGATGGAGTATGGAAGTGAAATGCGGTGGGTGAGACGCCCACATCTGATGGACAAAGGAAAATAACAACACGGTGAGGTCTTCTTTCGATGACATTTAAAAAACCCTGAAATGTCATTTTAAAATGACTTGCTCTTGATTCTTTTATACTTTTTTATTTGTTTAATTTTAAAAAATGGGAGAAATATCCTCCACTATTAACTAACCTATCATAAATGAAAAAGTCATCCTTTTCTCCACCCAGCGTCTGCCAGACATCAGCCTGCTGCTCCTCCTGTTTATACAGTGCAATGCTCTGTGACAGTCTCTGAGCCAGCAGGGGGTGCAGACGTTGTGCTTCCTCCCCCTGGTGGTTGACCACCATATAGACCACATTCCTCAGACCCTGACTCTCCAGCTTCTGGCGCAGGCCATCCATTCTGCAATGATGAGCAAAATCAGAGAAAAGTGAAAGGGTTGTTAATAAAGTTTTCCTGCTTAATCAACGTGCAAACAGACCCTGCACTTCTCTGAACATTATATACAGTACAATGAACCTCTGAAGCTGCTCTGCTTTGCTGATAACTAAAAAAATACATGACATTTTAGATATAACAGTTCAAAATGATATGTGGCTTAGGAAATGAGCTGTAACACTGAGTTATAGGTACAGGACCTCAGTGGTGGGGAAGTAATGATGTGTTCCTCTTTGAATCCATTGGTTCAAACTTGATGGTCGTACCTGGATGCCTGCACCAAGCAGAACAGTCAGCTGGCCTGGAAAAGCGCCACCACTGTCACCTGGCCCATTGCCCCCCTCATTGGATCCACTTCTCCAACCCTCCAGGGCGGCGGCACCTGACAGCGGGGCCCTCCCCCCTCACTCTCTGCCCCGCCCCCATGGAGCAGGCAGAGAGTGAGGAGCAGGCTGAGGCCCGCCCACATGGCTGTGGTGCCTCCTCTGTGCCTCAGTCTGCTGAGCACAAAAGAAAGTGGAGTGGAAAAGGGAACAGGACAGAAAGGGGTGAAAGAGGAGAACATGGGAGGAGACAACACCAGACATTGGTCAATTTCACCTGATAAAAATGATAGGATTGTACAAAAGGTCAAAGGACAGATCTTATTTTGGCATTCCGCAAATTGTAACGGTTACCTCCCATATCATTGGCTCTTTTCACTCGCGTTATATCTTAAAGTGACACACTAGAAACTGTCCATGGACTAGACAAAACAAACCATATTTAAAGTTTGCAAAGTTTTGCACAGGCAATGCACCATTTTTATGCATTTTCTTTGCATTTTTATATTATTATTTATGATAATATGTTGTCAAGCAGTTTGTCAGTGAAGAAAACTCCAAATAAACTAACTTGCATTGAAGCATGCATGACTAAGAAAACAGAAAAACAAACATGCAAATGCAAACATTTGTTAAAGAATTATATGTATTTTAAAAGCATATATGCAAAACATTTCACATGTAATAGGATGAAAGGTTGACACAAAACAGAAGACAAACAGTGTACTGTGGAATTTAACCATTTGTAGATTGCAGAAAGAAAACTCTTAGTAGTAAAAACAACCGACATAAAAATGTTGCTCTTTAGTTTTTGCTGTGAATGAGTAAATGGGGGGGGAAAAAAACACGGATACTTAAGTTAAAAGCAAGTGGTGTCACTTACCCCCTGAAAAAGATCCCTTCCCTGTGCTCAGTTCTGTGTTGCTGCAACTCCCTGCACAAAAACAAGTCTCTTCCTCCACTGCTCCCCCTTTTATACCCCGCCGGTTGTTTTTCTATCTAGAAGGAGGACAAAGTTCAGTTCGGTTCTTTGCTGATGTCTACACTTTTTTCATGTTTTAAAAAAATCCCTCTGCATAAAATTGGTTGACATGACAAAAACTTTATTATAGTAAAAGTTGAACATTTTTAGGCTGCAAATTTATTCAAGAAAATAACGTGAACATACTACTTTTTTTTTTTCCTGAGGACCGATTAGGTTTCTTAGTGGAGATCAGACAAATGTGTTTTTAAAATGTCTTGCAATGTTAAGTGTTTTGTAGAGAGTTGAACGTTATTGTGCAACTGTACTTATTTACTTTAGAAAGAGCTTGGGGAAGTGAAAAGGACAGAGGGTGGAGTTTTGTGTTGGTCGGCATCCAGCATGTCCAGGCACAAACTGCTGGTGTATTTACCATCTAGTACTGCACAAATGTAAGCATTTCTGAGAAATTCTAACAAATTATACTAAATGATCACAGGTGGTACTGAACTGAATTTTACAATCAAATAACATGTCTGTCTTAGTGTAGTTGTGTAGTGTAGTTTTATTTTATTTCAAGCACACAGAATCAAACAACACAGAACCATGCAACATGATCAAACACTATTTTCTGCACTTGAAAAAGGAGTGGGAAGAACTATAACATATAGACTCCATCCTTTTTTACAAAGTAATAGTTCAATTATTTCCTCTTCCTTTGCTTTGCTAACACAGCTTTGTTTATATATATA
>JAQQZY010000029.1:36423587-36433921 GCA_030068375.1 Ostorhinchus rueppellii | reverse complement strand
AGATAGATAGATAGATAGATAGATAGATAGATAGATAGATAGATAGATAGATAGACGGACGGACGGACGGACGGACGAACCGACGGAAGGACGGTTGGAATGGATGGATGTCTAGATAGGTGCTTGGATGGATGGATGGATGGATGGATGGATGGATGGATGGATGGATGATGACTCACAGCTAGCTATATAGGTATCTAATAGATAGATAAGTGGATGGATGGACGGATGGAAGGAAGGTTGGATGGATGGACAGATGGATGGATGGCTAGATAGGTGGTTGGATGGACGGATGGATGGATGGGTGAATGGATGGATAGATGGATGACTCATAGCTAGCTATATAGGCATCAGATAGATAGATAGATAGATAGATAGATAGATAGATAGATAGATAGATAGATAGATAGATAGATAGATGGGTAGAAAACAACAAATGAGTTAGAAATGAAATGAGACAAAATGAGACATGGTGTGTCAGACTCCACTTCCACAGCAACGAAGTCGAACTGAGCTGAACTTTGACCCGAGTTCACTAATTCAACAACCATGTGATGCAACAGTGAGGAGTAGATCATGTGTGTGTGAAATGCTGACGTGTTCTCTATTAAATATCATTCAATGTCCTGATTAAGATTTACAATAACTACACACACACAGGCCTTTTTCAAGGACTGTATGTGTGTACGTGTGTGCGTGTGTGTGTGTGTGTGTGTGTGTGTGTTGGATCACGCAGAGGCATGTCCAACTCTTTGAATGGTTCATTAAAAGGCACACGGATCAATTCTTAATCTGCTTTGTGTCTGTCCTAACACATGCACAAACACACACCCTAAATGTGTCTCAAACATGCGTGCACATCCACAGACACTCCGACCCCCTCCTCCATTACCTCAGAGCCTTTTTGTCTTCCTCTTTGTCAAATTCAATTACTGACAACATCACTAAGGAATATCCACACGAACCAATTATTGTTCAAACCCCCTGAGTGTAGCTCGGAGATGATCTGTGTGTGTGTGTGTGTGTGTGTGTGTGTGTGTGTGTGTGTGTGTGTGTGTGATACTGTGGACGTTAAGTGTCTATGTGAAGTATGGAGGAGAAAACAGGACAACTTGGACAACAGCAGGTCTTTTTTTTTCTCATTAAACTTGTCTTGTCCAGTATCAGAACAGTACTGTATCTGCCTTTAGGGGCTTTACCAAAGGAACACTGTAAAACACTCAAACAGTCCCTGTATCTGTCATATTAGAGCTTGTTTTGATATAAATATACCTTCAAATTAGTTGTAATATCTACGTGGGGTAGCTCAAGATGAAAATACTTGGGACAAGTCAGTAATCTTAAAAAGATTAAGTCTCAATACATAAATAAATATTTTTTAAAAAGATCTTTCAAGATAAATCGTCCAAATTCTGTTCAGTTTATGTACACTGCAAAAACTGATAACCTTACCAAGTGTGTTTTTCTCATTTCTAGTTTAAATATCTCATCACGCTTAACATAAGACACAATCACCTAAAGAGGAACTTTTCAGTGACATATAAGAACTGATTTAAAGACAATAGATCTGGAAAATCTAATTTTAAGAAATTTGACCAAGTTCATTTTGACTTGTTCCACTGGCAGATATTGAATTAAGCAAAAAAAAAATCAGCCAATGAAAGATAGAAAATACATACATACACATATACATACACACCTACATACATACATGTACACATACACATGCATACACACAAAGATGCAAATGTACATACATACACACACGTACACACATGCGTACATACACATACATACACATATATACATACACACACACATATATACATACATACACATACATACATTTATACATACACACACACATACGGACATACACACACACACACACACACATACATATATACACACACATACACATATATACATACACATACACATAGATACATATATACACACATACACATACATACATTTATACACACACACACACACACATACGGACATACACACACATACATACATACATTTATACATACATACACACACACACATACATGCATACATACATACATACATACATACGTACATACACATACATACATTTGTACATACATACACACACACACACACACACACACACACACACACACACACATACATACAGTTTAGGTCAGTAGTTGGTTTTGGTCATCAGTTACTCTTTGGGTCTTTATTGGTTCACATTCATTTGTGAGGCTAAGTTCAGATAAATATACATACCATAAACACAAGCTCTCTGCTCTCTTCAGCTTCTGCTCAGTTGGAATGACGTGTGTCGGTATACGTCTTCTTCCTGCCTCTCAGTGGGTGTAGACAGATGCAGTATCTTCAGCCCACTGTGAAGTCACTTGCCTAGGCTCTATCAAGGATCAGCTCTTCTGACAAGTTAACCTTCTTCACACCTCTCCTCCTCTTTTTTTTCCGCTGTATTTGTTCTTTTTACCTTCCCTACCTCTGATTTGGCCTCCTGTTCTCTCCTCATCGATCCATGTGTCATCTTCTCACCACCCGTCATCCCATCTTTCCTCGTCTCACCTTCTTGCTTTGTCAGAGAGCGGTCTGCGTGAGGTCAGGATAATGGTACTAATTTGTGTGTACGTGTGCGCTCGTCCCCTACCCGTCCTCTGCTAGCTTTGCCACCGCTGACCTACACATACTGCTGTGTCAACATTAGCTGCACATACACATGCACACATCACAAGTGACAGCGTCTTGGGTGGACCCTAACAAGACAGTTTACACTGACGGAAAATGAGAAAAGATGGAGGGAGGGCTGGGAAGCATGGAGAAAAGTTATTACCTGTGTTGTACGCTGCGGCTGTTTATGTCATTGTCAAAGATAAATGGGTTAAACCGAACAACAAGAACATGCATCAGGGAAATCTACAGCAGAACACGGCAGCCAATGACAGGTTTAGCCAGTCATTTTAACTTGGGCTGTAATGCATTCATTAGCAAGGCGGGAAACTGCAGCACAATTCCCCCTGCAAACATTTATCCACCATGAGTAATTAAACAAAAGGTTGGTTAATGGAATGCGATGTGAAGCCAAATGAGAACTCCAATCTTACTTACACAACTCCTACAACTCCTCCTCAGACTATTCCCTATAACTTGCGAAAGCTAAAACAAACATAAAAAAAATAGATAGTTTTACTCTTAAGGGCTCATTCTTCTTATTTGCTGAGCAGAATGTCGGTAAAAAGTGGGAAGCGATAGAAATACCATTCATTTATAGATTCATTCATTCTCCTCACAGGCCTGAGACTTCCATCGCAGGCCCAGAGATGGAATTTAAAAGCTACAACAGAGGTAAATATTTCATGAATCCTCCTGCACCATTGTGTTGCTTTATTGCGGTGCTGTTTCCCAGTGTAGGAGGCTGTGATATTCAAAGCATGCGGTCGAATATGCACATGGAGGCGACGCGTTTGACACCTGCGCTCTAGAATCAAGTGTTTGGATAGCTCAATGTTAATCCCAATGTTATAACTATTTTTAAAAATTCTTTGTGGAGTTTTAAATCTGTTATGTCTCAGTCTTTGTCTTGCTTGTTGTATGTTTGAAAAACGTAATGAAAAAAAAATTAGATTAGTATTCAAGGCGATACTTTTATTCAGATTAAGTGGAAACAATGTACTGTACGTAAATATGGACAGATTGGGGTTTGTTTGCACCATAAGTTCAGGTCCTGCAGTAGTTTGGAGCTCTGAATTCTAGCAAAGTAGGGAAATTTGTCAGTAATCTGTAAAAAAAACAAAAAAAAAAAACAAGTACTGCCTGGGAGCCTGAACTCGGGGCATAATAGTTCCCACTCAGTGTGCTGCGTAGGCTCCCTAGATTGTACTTTACGGCTGTAATAGTGACTCACTGACAGCTACAGCTACCTGAAGTTGTTCCCCATGGGTGCCATTGTCAAACAGCTGTCTGTGTTAGAGCTGTGTGCCTTTTTGAGTGTGTGTGGGTGTGTATTTATTATGTTATGGGGACATAAACTGGTTTACACAGCCACTTGTGGGGACTTATGGCTGCCCTATGGGGACAAAACGTTGGTTCCCATTATGTTAATGATAGAATTAAAGTTTGAAAGGATTTTCAATGTTGGTGTATGAGCAGGGTTCAATTTAGGTCAGAACTGAAGGGAGAAAGGTTCAGTATATTCTGGCATGTTTCCATTACAGCACGGGTGTCAAACATGCAGCCCGGGGGCCAAATATGGCCCGCTAAAGGGTCCAATCTGGGCCCTGGGATGAATTTGAGAAATGTAAAAATGACACTGAAGATATGAACAATCAAAGATTCAATCAATTCAATCTAAAGTGGATCAGACCAGGAAAGTACGATCATAATAACCTGAAAATAAAGAAAACTGCAAATTTTTCTCTTTGTTTTAGTATGCAAATAAGTAAAATTACACAAAAATGTTGACATTTACAGACTAGCCTTTTATTAAAAAAAAAAAAAAAAAAAAGTGAACAACCTTAAATCTCTTAACAGAAGTACGACCAAAGGGTTTAATCCGGCCCCTGGGAAATACAAAAATGACAATGAAGATATGAACAATCAAGGATTTTAAAACCATTTTAGGTCAATTTAATCTGAAGGGGATCAGACCAGTCAAATACTATCATAATAACCTGAAAATAAAGAAAACTGCAAATTTTTCTCTTTGTTTTAGTATGAAAAATAGTAAAATTACACAAAAATGTTTACATTTACAGACTAGCCTTTTATTAAAACAAAAAGAAAAAGTGAACAACCTTAAATCTCTTTATAGAAGTATGTGGAATTTTAATAATATTCTCCGTGTTATTTAATGTTTTCTATATTTTTAGATCCACTGTGATCTGTAAGTTGTGATTCACATGTATAAATGATAAACAGGTGTAATATTGTTAACATTGCTCTTATTTTACTTCAGAATTGTCAGGTTGTTCATATTTGTTAGTGTCATGTTTGAGTACAATTTGTAGATGTAAATATTTTCATTATGGAATTTAACTTTTTAACTCCTATTATTTACATTCTTCTATTGATATGGCCCACTTTATACCATATAAGGCTGTAAGTGGCCCCAGAACTAAAATGAGTTCGACACCTCTGCAGTACAGCTTTACAAACCTTAATAAGCACTGGGCTGACACTGGTTACCAACTTGATCTTTCAACCCAGATTTTCTAATAATGAGCAGGTTCATGTACATGGGACAAGGGCAAGGTTAGAACAAAGTGTAATCCAACAAATGTGAGCAATTTAACCCATAAAGATCCAGTGTGACTCGTGTAACTGTTCTAAAATATTTTATTTCTCTATATTTAACTTTTCTTAAGGGATTTATCACCATTTAGTAGAATATTTTCTTCTATATTTTGTGTTTTTTCAGTGTAAATCATTTATTTTCCTATATTTAATTGACTGATCATGGAGCTGTTCATAAAGCTCAGATTAAAGTTGAGGGTTATTTTGTCAAAAACAGAGAAAACTGAAGAAAAAGTGACTTTTTCAGCACAGGTATCAATAAGTCTAAAGATGTTAGTTTTGTCTTCTGTTACTGTTATTATATTTTTCTTCTTTGTTTTGTTCAGAGAAGGTATAGTTTTCAGATGTTACCTGCTGGACAGTTTGGACTGTGAGATCATCTGACGTGCTGTTGACATGTCATTTATCAGCTGATTGGCTCGGCGGGCCAATCAGAGCCTGTCGAGTCCCGCCTCGGGTGGTCTCCGGAGGATGCGCCAACAGCACGTCGGATGATGATTCTGAGGAAGACTGGAGTCACAGTCGACACTGTCAAGCAGGTAACATCTAAAAACTACACCTTGTCTGAACAAAAGAAAAAAGAAAACTATAATTAAAGATTTCAATAACTGAATAAACCAGAACCGATTAAAAAAAAAAAAAAATCTCTGTTGTTTACGGGTGGATGACAGGCCCAGAACATAGACAAAAATATCAGCATCAGGCATACGTCAATTCTAGGTTTTTTCCTTGAGGCGTAATCCTTGAGACGTTAAATCATCTGATCATAAAAAACAGAAGTTAAAGTTGAAAGTCCGCTTACTGTCCAATATTATAAGGTCACCAAGAACAAGGCTTTAGTGCTCTGCCTCTCCTCTGTGTTTTAACATTATTCACTCTATCGCTATACAAAGGAACAGCCCATAATTTAGACGGCCTGTATAAGTCTGGTCTTCTTCAGAGCGTACCTGTGGTCATAAACAGGTTTTTTTCCCCTCCCCGGTAAAAAACATAAACCGCGTTAGTGACACTGAAAACTCAGGGTTCAACTTGAAGTAACCTTGCTGAGCTCTTAATCCTGCTCCTTGATACGGGTCCCAGATCTGTCGGACCTAAATGGTTATTGTGCTGCGTAGGTTGAAATTCTCCAAACAGTTCAATGTCAGGCTGTGCACCTTCAGACGCAGGTTCAAATCCCGGTCTGTGAGCGGGCTGGGACCGTTCTAGCTGTGAAGGTGGAATCACATACTGTAGGTGTATCTTACATCTCAGGTTACTGCAGGTTACTTCCAAAATGTAATCCATTACAGATTACTTGTTTGGTTTTTTTTCTCCTCATTGTTTTTACTGCAATTTTTGTTTTCCATGCAACAAAACAGTGTCTTCTAAAGACTAAACACAAAACAAAACATAAACAACAGCTCTCGCATAAGAAATAGAACACAAACATATAAACAAATGCTAATACAGAAGGTGGTACATCAGAATTACACTGTACGGGAGTCACGTTCATGAATATCTTTTAAGTTCACAATAGTCCTTTTAATAGGGTGGAAGACACGTCCAGTCCAATATAGTCCAAAAATGGGTGCCACACTCTGTAAAACTGATCTGTACTGTTATGAATGAGATTGGTCAGATATTCTAAGGGGATCAGATCAGCCACAGATTACTTGTTTCTGTTATTATTTCACCCAGAGCCGGCCCAAGGCATTAGCAAAGTAAGTGCCTGCTTAGGGCCCCGCAGCCACTAGGGGGTCCCCAAGAGCAATTAAGAAAAAAAAAACTTTTTGCATGTATGAGTGACTATTTATATAGGATCACAATTTTATCTGCTGCACCATAACATGTGCCTCCTGCCGTCGAGTGCACACTACACATCCAACTCACGAGTATTTCCAATCAAAACAATGTCACAAAAAAGGATGTGTCCTTCTGGGGCTGAAAAAAAAGAGGAAGAAAGAGGAAAAGGAGAAAAAATGCAAGTAAAATGGGGAAAAAAAGAAATAGAGGGCCCCAGAATCCAAGTTTTCTTAGGGCCCAATGGAGGTCTGGGTCGGCTCTGATCCCACCCCCCAAAGAGGAGGCAAGGGGTATTGTTTTTGGTTGGGTTTGTTTGATTGTTAACACTTTAGCAGCAAAACTACTGACTGAATTCCTACCACATTAGGTTTACAGATTGCCAGTGAACCAGAACTGATCTGATTACATTTTGACAAAAGTAGGTCAAAGTTGACATTTTTCATGAATTTTTAAAATCTTTTTTTTTTTTTTTTCACCCAGATCTATAAAAACATCAATTTTGTTTCAATCTACTTCCACCTTGGCACATATATAGAGGTAATTGAGAAGCTGACATCAACTGGATCTATGCCAAAAGAAGCTAAAATACAATACAAGAGACAGAAGAGCCTTGGGACGCATAAATTAGTTCAGTGAAGTACATGTGGATAGCTCAGTAAGTAACACTACAGTCTACGACGCTGGAATCCCAGCAGGGACACTTGTCGTGAGTATGTGCTTGTGTTCCTTTTCTTCAGTGGTTTTGTTTTACTGTGTTTAAGGGTCAAAACAGGTGGAATAACAGAAAAAGACAAAGACAGGAAGTGAAGTTTGACAGGTTTTTACTACATAAGGCACTCAGACTGGACATCAGGAACAGATTTAGGATGTCGAACATGAACTGTGAACTGGAACACACTGAACAACAATAAGGATGTGAATTTGGACCCAGGAGTCTTAATCAGTCAGGGTGGGCAATACTGGGAATTTTGGAATGAATTCAATACCAAGTAAATATAGGGCTAGTATCGCCAATATCGATACTTTTTACTTGAAATATCATGATCGTTGAATAATTTGGTGATTTTGTATGTAGTTAGTTGATTATGATACAATGTAAGACAAAATTTTAGGCAAATTAACAGGTTTTTTTGTTTGTTTTTTGTAAAAATTAAGTAACTACAATATCAAACAGTTTAACGGTATAACAATAATAAAACAACTCCCCTTTTAAATTTGTGGTGTTACCACAGTGGGGAATGACTTTATTGCGCTCATCACATGTGGCAGGTACCCTGTCAGCTGCTGTGAACACACAGCGCTTCTTTTTTCTCCACCATCACGGGCTGCGCTCAGTCAGTGCTCTGACTCGACACTCTTCAGCAGAGTGACCCGAGAGAAGCTGCGCTCACATGAACTCTGAGGAACTGTGAGTAATTTGTTGGACGTGTAGAAGAGAAACAGCAACAAAAGTATTGACCTCATCATGCTAGTATCGGCCCGATAGTCACCTTGGTATCGATACTATCAGTATTTACAGTATCAGTAGATTGATACGCCTGGCCCTATTAATGTGTCCAGCTGCTTTTTGGCACCTGGTTGAACTACAAAAAGCTGTTACATGATCAAAACCTACTTAAAGCACTGAAAAAAGGGAAGAAAAAAAGAAAAGAAAATTCTCCACAAACTGCAAACAGTAAAAATGAAAAATGACAAGGAAAAAGGGAAACAAAAACAAGCAAACCCAAATCGTCTATTTTCATAACAACTCACTGCTGTGTTTTGCCCCCCATTCCACAGGCAGCAGGGAGTACACTGAGCATGCTCAGATGTCTATGAAAAGAACAACATCTATTCTATCCACACGGTTTCTTATTGAGTAGACAGTTGAATTTTTGCGAATGTTTCAAATACATCACACGTTCAGAACATTCCCTCACCACAGACATGTTAGAGGTTAAAGGGTTAAAATGATAATATCCTAGTTTTACTCACATGCAGACCTACAAGGACATTCATTCATAAACACACCAATTATTAGTCAGAAAGAACTTGTATAAAATGTTCCAAATAACCAAGTAATCCTATCTGCAGCTTATCTTCCGACTTTTCCTGGCTCTTTTTATCCACACATACCCAGACACACAATACAGGACTAACATTACATCTATCTGAATGAGTTCCTTCCATTTTCACTGTGTTGTTATTGATCGTACTTAAACAGCACCACTCCTGTCGGCTTGTACCAGGAAATTGGCTTCATATTGAAACTGTCACTGCAAGGGTGCATTTCATTTTCAGCCCTGAGGGCGTAGGGAACACAGTACGAAAGGAATCAATCTTCAGTGCCTGGCATCTGGTTGTTTGTGTAGAGGTATTTTTGAAGCTAGTTCTGATTTATTAATTAGTACAGTCGTTCTGTTTGTTCGTTTGTGCAACACAGCAGTTTGTTTTTGCGACGGCCCTACCACTGGCGTATTGAACCGTGATGCTGCTTCAGAGTCCGTCAGACTCACGATGAATCTCTGCCAATTTGGGGCACGCTGCATGTAAGACTTTCCCTAAAGAAAGCGATTAGCTGTGACTCGTAGATTTGACTGCATTTTAGGCTGAAAGGAGTGATATTTAGCTTTTTTAATGGAATTATGTATTTTCAAACATTTCCCTGTGCTCTACATAAACTGTAAATGCTCTGCTTGGGTCTGAATTCTTCATTCATTCAACTCCACAGGTCCATCTTCAACCCTATTTCTGACTAATGACACCAGAAAGGTGGTTTGGAGCGCTGGCCCTTTAAATGGACATAGCCCCACCCCCTCCAGGTTATTGGCTGTGCTGTTCTATCCCGTTCAAAAAACAACTGAACATTTTAGGTAATGAGCTCGAAGTTTGGACATATTTTCAGTTTTTACTACAACCACTGCTGCTGATAAACAATTATGTCGTACTCCAAGAAACGTTCGTCTGAAGTCTTGACCTTATATGGGCAAATGTCATGATGTAATTAGTTAAAGACTTAGCAAATGAAGAAGGAATTAAAATGGGCTGTAGAAATCCACTCAATTTTTGATGTAAGAGTTCAAATTCAAACTGTATGAACTATTAGGGTCCAAATGAACTAAAGACTAATAAAAGTGGGTTTGGAGAAATATGAGCCCTGTATGGTAAACAGGCTCACTGTCTTTCACTAGGTACATAATATAATATGATATAATATAATATAATATAATATAATATAATATAATATAATATAATATAATATAATATAATAT
>JAQQZY010000029.1:36270444-36285917 GCA_030068375.1 Ostorhinchus rueppellii | reverse complement strand
GCAAACTCCACACAGAAAGGTCCCACCAGTGACTGGTGCTGGAATCGAACCCAGGACCTTCTTGCTGTGAGGCATGACTGCTAACCACTGCACCACCCTGTCGCCCCTTCACATTATAAGTTTTGAAAAAGAAATAAAAAATAAAAAAAGACCCAACTGAAAATGTCAAAAATCCCCGATAATGTGATGTATTACATTATCAGTAAACATGTTATTACAATATCAGTCGGGATATTTTATTACATTATTGAGTTTTATTACATTTTCAATCGAGTTAAGTGCACATTTTATTACATTTTCAGGCGTTATTACATTATAGGGTGCTACAATCTTTAAAAAACCAAGCTTCAGGACTAAACTGATGGAACGTTTTTAACTTCAGCTGCCAGAATCATATTAAGGCACTGGAAATCACCCACATGTCCAAACACCAAGAGTGGAAAATCTAAATGAGTGAGACCACATTTTATGAGGTTATGTTAGTGAGAATAAGGGGTAAAGGTCCTGTGGAACTGGGGATTTGGGATTATTTCATGGAACATCTGACCTCTACCTAGAACCATGACTGTGAGGCTTGATTTCAGAGATATTTTGTCCACCTCATTTTTTATTATTACTACTGTAATGTTGGTATTTGTACAATATATTTGTGTTTGTGCATGTATTATGTTATTTGATCTATTTTTATGTTGTTGTTAAACTCCTTTTGACAGGGACTACCTAGGCCTTAACGAATGTGTCTTTTGTTGCTGTCCTTCTTGTCTTTATTTTTTATATGTACCACTATAAGCTTTTACTGTGTATTTGAACAAAAATTTGAATTACATAAAAAACAAAAACTGATTGAACATTGTGTTTTTGTGAAAGGCATCAGTTTATGGAACGATCTGAACAAAAAAAAAGCCCATAGAATCTACATCAAACATCACATTTAAAAGACTAATTAAAGCTATTTTATTCAAGAAATATAATTAAATTTATTAGTTATGTTTGATTGTCATATTGTTCATTTTGTTGTCGTGAACAGTATTAACTGAATGGTGGCTGAGAAGTAAAATAGTATGCAACTGTCTGTGTGGGCGGCAGCTATTCTATTTTATCGTATTTTGTTGTTGTCATTTATGTTGTTGCTTTTTAAGTTGTTGATTTCTGGGGATAAAGGGGCAGATAAAATAAGACTAGTCTTCTTTCTGCTCCCTTTCATTCTAGTACGGAGAACATTTGTATTACTATTAAAGTGTTTTTGATTTTACAATGAATTAAATAAAGAATAAAGAGAAATGAAATTAATAGTACATAGGTGGAGTACCTGTTTGTAGTCCTGCCGAACTGGAATAAAGTATATTTTCTTGCTTTTATTTTAATTCAAATAGAAAAAGAGCAGAAAATCATGGTTTTGTGTACTTTAGTTAAACAAAGGGGGTGTTCAAACAGGTGGGTGTTGGTTACTTGTTAGCTAGTCAGTAATGTGATGCGGTCATGTTCACTATAAATAACATTCTGTCCTGTCTTTATTTTGGAATAAAGCCTTAAAGGGCTCATATTTAACTAAACCCACTTGTATTAGTCTGGGGTTCATTTATTTGTGTATTTGGACCCTCATAGTTCATACAGTTTGAATTTGAACCCTCCAGCTGCTGCAAAACTATCTTTAGATTCAGTTTGGCAAAAATCAAGTGGATTTCTACAACCTGTTTCAATTCCTGCTTAATTTGTTACATTTTGTAACTAGTTATGTCACGACATTTGCACATATAAGGTCAAGACTTCAGATGAACATTTCTCCAACTACAAAATAATTGTTTATCAGCAGCAGTGGTTGGAGTAAAAACTGAAAAAATGTCCAAACTTTGAGCCGATTACCAGTTGTTGGTAGCATTAACGAACACAAGTGGCTGAACGGGACAGAGCAAGACGGTCAAAAACCTGGAGGGGGCGGGGCCTGAAGTGGCTCATGTGTATTTAAAGGGCCAGCGCTCCAAACCACCTTTCTGGTGTCATTACTCAGAAATAGGGTTGAAGATGGACCTGTGGAGTTGAATTAATGAAGAATCCAGACCCAAGAAGAGCATTTAGAGTTTATGGAGACCACAGGGAAATGTTAGAAAATGTATAATTCCATTTAAAAAAAGCTAAATATCGCTGCTTTAAAGGGGATTTATTCATTATTCTTTTGACGGTCAGAAAAAATGTAGATACTAAAGCAATTCATAATTCTTTGAGTCCCAGGGAGACGCCACGTTTCTATTTTAGGTCCAGGAACTCCAGCTTTAGCAGTCACACACACACACACACACACACACACACATGCAGCAGGAGTTAGATATGACAAAGACAGAGACAAAGTGTGTGTAGGAGAATCATACAGGCCGCCTCATCACTCCTGTTTGTGTTTGCGTGTAATAAACAAACGTGAGGGATGACAACAAAAAAAAAAAAATGTGTGTACTATGTCAGTGTGTATGCACATACTGTGTTAAAAAGTGTGTGGTCATTTGCAAGAACAAATAGTGTCCACAGGATGTCATTGGGGGATTTATCTCCCTTTGCCTCTGTGTATTCATGATAACAGGTAGAAACATGCAGTTTGGTTGAAGGGTTGAAGCCACACTGTTCTTGTTTCTCTGTTTTCCTCAGAGGAATGGTTGGACATGAAAAATGCATGAGACGCCTTTACAGCACCTTCTTTCAAAAATCATCATGAGGGTGATTAAAAAACGGCCTAGTACGGTTCACAAACACACTGTCTTTTAAAGTTTCAGCCAGTACATCAGGTTATCCAAGTGGCTGATGGGATAGAGGCAGAGTGGGTTGAGATCCAATATCCAAGCTTCATTTTCTCCGTCTTTAATTACCTCTCTTAAAATCTCTTCTATGAGACTGCAGCACAACTGCATCAAACCATCCTGCTATTATACTTAAAGTATCAAGTCTGAGTCCATTTAGTCTGGTTTGTGATGTGATGTAATGTATTGCAATGAAATTACGTGTGGAAAATATATTACCCACGTAAAGTTGCTTCACATCAGTTTGCTGGAATACAAAACGGATAAAACTAGAGGAAAGTTTTCAGCTCAACATCTGTCTGAATGTCAGAATATCATTTTTATACCAGTAGAATAATTTCATCTTAATTAGTCAGTGACTTTATTCATCCAAATTAGGGTTAAGGTTTTAAGCCTAAGATTAGTCTATATTTATCTCGACTGAATAGCTGTAAAATTAAGTAAAGGAGGGACTATAGTACTAGCAGTATACAGTGTTCAACTAATGTATTCTTCCAGCTCCACCAGTATAAGGTGTCCCACTGCTACCATAATTGAACAGTATTTCTGTTTACCTAAATACCTTTTTATGTTTCTATAATGGTTCATCCACCAGTGTATGACAGATCTGTTTATCCAAACCATATCTTTAATGTTAAAATAGAACTATTGTTGCTATCCATACATTTTAGGAATACAAGCAAGGAGTACAAGCAGAGCAAAAGGCTGTAAACTGAAAGTGACACTTAAGCTGCTTATAAGACAGGGCATCAATTAATCGTACGATGGGGGGGACTGGGGGGGAGATGAATAAAACTCTCTCTGAGGCAAGTACAAGCCGTACAGACATACACCTGCAGGCACCAGTCCCCTCTATCTCGTACTAAATTTAAAAAATGATTTTGTTTCCTGGTGTGTCTACACATACCGTGCCTCGTTTCTTTTAAAACTTCTTCTGTCAACATCGTTTTTTGGGGGGTTTTCGTTCACGTGACTATGTGTGGAAAAATGTTTTTTCCATTGCAGTTTTGTGCTGTATACCATTTTCACCAAGCCACAAAAAACATCTCTTGGCAGCGCTAAAACTTTTCATCGAAAAACAAGTTTTGGCAAAATTGTTGTTTTTTCCATTACGCAAATTTTTATGCACAAGTTATATTGGCGCAATTTGAGGGTCAATGGAAAGGTGACTAGTACTAGTAATAATAACATGGCATGTTCCTGTTAAAAAGGGTTTTAGGTTAGGGTTAAGTAAAAACCATCTCTTGGCAGCAAAAAAAAGTTTCAGCGAAAAACAAGAATTTTGGCAAAATTACCGTTTTTCCATTAGGCAAATTTTTATGCATGAGTTATATTGGTGCAATTTGAGGGTCAATAGAAAGGCGACTAGTATTAGTAGCAATAAGATGGCGTGTTCCTGTTAAAAAGGATTTTAGGTTAGGGTTAAAACCACCTCTTGGCAGCAAAAAAACGTTTAATCAAAAAACGAGTTTTGGCAAAATTGCTGTTTTATCCATTACGCAAATTTTTATGCACAAGTTCCATTCCCGCAATTCGAGGGTCAATAGAAAAGCAACTCGTAATAAGATGGCATGTTCCTGTTTAAAAGGGTTTTAGGTTATGGTTTGGGTTAGGGGAAAACCATCTCTTGGCAGTGTAAAAACTTTTCATCGAAAAACGAGAGTTTTGGTGAAATTGCCATTTTTTCCATTAGGTAAATTTTTATGCACAAGTTCCATTCCCGCAATTTGAGGGTCAATAGAAAACTGACTCGTATTAGTAGTAATAAGATGGCATGTTCCTCTTAAAAGGGGTTTTAGGGTTATGGTTTGGGTTAGGCTTGGGTTTGGGAAAAAACATCCCTTGGCAGTGTAAAAACCTTTCATAAATAAATGAGAATTTTGGCAAAATTGCTGTTTTACCATTAGACAATTTTTATGAGCAAGTTATATTTGCACAATTTGAGAGTCAATAGAAAAACAACTAGTATTAGTAGTAACAAGATGGTACATTCCTGTTAAAAAGGGTTTTAAGATATGGTGAAAGAAATCCTAAATGTATTTAAAGTCACTGAAAGTTTCATTCCAAAAGAGTCCCAAAGAGTTCTAGCCTCAGGGGGACAAACTGTTATGGTAATGTCATATCCTGCCACATTGTGCACTGGGATGTTCTTTGGATAGAATGATAAATTTGCACATCTGTCATTTGTCAGCTTAAAATCCCCAAAGTCAGTGAAATGATGAGGCAGAGATGGGATGCAGATATGCATCCTTAGTCTAGATCAGGGACTGAACACTTATTTTCAGCCAGTGGAGCAAAAAGAGATTTGAAAACATATTGCCGCTTATGTCGGAAACCAAAGAGGTGACCTGAGAATGGAAGTAATGTTAGTAGCACAGTCTGAGAAACCAGCCAGCTCTAGTTTGAAGCCTTTTCATTTTCCTGTCTCCAAACCTTCCCTTTCACTCACCCTACATTCCTGAGTCTAATCCTCTATAGTTTCTTCTCTCCTTGAATTGGTAATGAATATTCATGACGTTGATATTTGCATTACTGGCTCCTGAAAGAGTCTGGGTACACAAAGGTGACAGCCATCAACCTCAGGAGGCGGCAGTATTCAGAGATGAAAGATAGAGGTTGAGGAGGGAAGGAATAAGCAAGTATGAAAGGAAAAAAATATATAAATGTAAAGTGAAATGAGAAAACTGAACGCCAAGTAAAACTTACTTAAGCTCATTAAATTCTGTTCACATATACACCGTTCGGCCTCAAAAAAAAGTCGCACTTGCAATATTTGACTGCACCACCTTTGGTTTTGACTGTCACATCTCTTTTTTTTACCACCTAATACTTATGTTGTGTCGCAATAAGGTTCACAATATTTTTTCCATTTATTAGGGGTGAGCGTATTGATACTAAACATAGATACTCTAGCTATCCCGTTGGTATCAGTATCGCATCGATACTTGTGCGATGGAATCGATACTTCAGTTTTAGTTTCTCTCTCTGTTCAGTTACATAGTGGAAGGGTTTTTTTTTTTATAATAGCCTAACTCAAACTGAATGGAACCCTCAAGTGAAAAAGTAACCGTTTAGACTTAGACTTCCTTTTATTGTCATTGCACAAAAAGATACACAGCAGTGAGATTTTGGCAACGAAATGTCATTGCTTGGCTTCCGGATTCCACAGAAATGATAGACTATCCAAGTTTGGTTTTTTTGTTTTTTTAAAGAAAACAAGCTAAAATGAGTGCAATAAAGAATAAGTAGATAACAGAATGTAAACAACAGTGCAAAACAGAATAACCAGTATGCAATTGGTATAAACAGTCAGAAACATTGTAGCAGCTGGGGGGGGGGCTATTGCACAAACAGGAGGTAATTATGGCGCATATTTATATATTGCACAGAGATATTAACCGTATGAAAAAAAAGTGTAATTTATGTCATGACCCTGAGTCATTTATATTATGTTGAATATTGTTGTGTAGCCTCCTGGACACAGGGTGGTGTCTTGTTTCCTCTGTGTGTGTGCGTGTGTTTGTCTTAT
This sequence comes from Ostorhinchus rueppellii, assembly GCA_030068375.1. NCBI lineage: Eukaryota > Metazoa > Chordata > Actinopteri > Kurtiformes > Apogonidae > Ostorhinchus > Ostorhinchus rueppellii. Next base: position 36,279,602 of record JAQQZY010000029.1, on the reverse strand, counting down.
TTCCTGTGTTCCAGGTGGCAGAAGCTCATTGGCTGCAGCAGACTTTTTAAGGAGGAAGCTGCTGCCAGTTGGGTCCATGCGTGAAGTGTTTGGATTTAGTCATTTGTTTGATTATATTTGGTCCGTTGTAAACAGAGTATTGAAGCTTTGGTTTTTGTGTTTAGTCTGTTTTTCCGTAGGGGAGGGAAGACATTTTCTTTTCACAGTTTTCTCATGTTTTTGGATCGGAAGTTTACAGATTGTATTTCAGTTTGTTTATTAGATAAGGTGATTTTGTGTTTAGAAGCCATTTGGTTTGTTGTTTTGGTCATTCCCTCCCAAACACCTTTTGTTAGAAAAATAAATAATTGAGTACTTTTGAACCGAACTGTAATTGTGAGACCCTTTGTTTTTGGTGGCACGAAGAAGGAGGAGAGCCCCTTTATGTTGCGCTCTTGTACCCCTAGCCTGGAGTGTAACATTTAAAACATTTCTCGGTTCTCTAATATTTTCATAAGATCATAAATAAAAAGTGTTTTTATTTGTCTATCATCTTTGTCCTGTTTTTTTTTGTTTGTTTTTTTTTTAACTGTTGGATGTCATGGAAACTAGAGACAAATCATAAAATCACTTTACGCTGAAAACAATAATTTCTTTAGGCCTATTTTCATTCAAATCTGGATATTTATGGTGCGTAGCTTCCACTTAATGATAATGCACTGTTGTACATGAAAAAGTAAATAAGCTGCTTTTGTAAATTAAAAGTATCGGTATTGGTATCGGTATCAGCAATACTGGCCTTATATGTACTTGGTATCGGACTGATACCAAATTTTGCAGTATTGCCCACCACTACCATCTGTAGTTGCATTAAATTTGATCTTTCCTGGAGTTAAATAAACAGCCTGAACAAAAAAAAGACTGCCTGGATTTAACTAAGAAAATAGTTCCGATCTTTCCATGGGTAAATATTGCAGTGGTCAATATTTCAGCTGTAACAGGTTATTTAACAAGTTAAATTTAAGACTAATTTATTGCCCATTTCATAGCCTAGTTCACGCCCTTACTAGAATTTAGGAAAGCTCATGTCAGCCAGGTCAAGAATAATCTTTTCTCCGACCAAGCATTATTAAATTTGCACATTGAATTTAAATCAATAAAAATGTGACCATGAACGTCTTCTGTGCTCAAAACCAAAGGTGGTGCAGTCGAATATTGCATGTGCGACTTTTTCTTTTTTTTTTTTTTTCCTCGCTGGGCAGTGTGTGTGTTCTTACCTTAACGTAAACTGTTCGGTGTTGGAGTTGGTCTTCATGTAGATGCCGAATGAAACCGTCTTTCCGAGCCGAACTGGGCTGGGAGGCACCAGGACGTCAACATTTTCATCAAGTCTCAATCTCTCTCCTTTGGCTAAAACCAGGCCCGAGCTCATTAAAACAGACCCGGCTTTCTGCATGTCCTGAAGACCTCCGTCCGCTAGGGGGCTCCACTGTCCCGTGAGACCCAAGCCTCCGATGGGCCCGATGTTGGCGCCCTGACCCTTCCACGGCTCATTAACAATCGCCGGACAATCAGGACTGAGGCCTTCCACTGGTATGATTGAGTAATAAACATCCACGGCGGGTAAAGCCCCCTCAGGAGGTCTTTTTCGCACTTGTGGGGGTGTAAACCAAGCTGGAGGAATCTCCAGACGGACAACACAGATGCCAGATGGTCCCACAAGCCGGCAGCCTGCTGAGGGAGCTGCCTCGCTACTGTCCCGGACGGCCACAGCCCTGACACATGGAAGGAGGTGTGGGGGAGGCGGGTCCGGCTCATCCCAGCGCCGTCCGACCAGGTAAAACAAAACCTGCAGACAAAACGACTCATCAAATAAGAATAGAATAGAATAGAATAGAATAGAATAGAATAGAATAGAATAGAATAGAATAGAATAGAATAGAGCAGAATAGAACAGGTTAGAATACAACAGAATAAAACAGAATAGAATACAACAGAACAGAAGAGAAAAGAACAGGATAGAATAGAACAGAGAACAGGATAGAATAGAACAGAATAGAATAGAGCAGAATAGAACAGTATAAAATAGAAGAGAAGAGAACAGAACAAGACAGAATAGAATAGAGCAGAATAGAACAGGATAGAATAGAACAGAATAGAATAGAGCAGCATAGAATAGAGCAGAATAGAATAGAACAGGACAGAGTAGAATAGAACAGAATAGAAAATAATAGAATACATCAGCACCACAGACCTAAATTTGTCTTCTGCCTTTAACCCATCACTAGATCATCATGCATCACACACACACACCCAGGCCCAGGGAGCAAAATAGCTGTGGTTAAGTGCCTTGCTTAAGGGCACATCAGGCAACAACTTTCTGCCAGTCCAGGGAATCAAACCAGCGACCCTTCAGTCACGAGCCGACTCTCCGGCAGACTATTCAGCCACCTAGACCATAGCTGCAATCACACATTAAACTAAAAACTTCTTATCCACATGTAGAAAAACACTTTAAGATGGAAAAGAAAACATCCCTTTCAGGTCCTGGAATGAGTTGGGTTTTTTTTAATGATGATTGCAAGCTGTCTGCTAAGAAGGAAATTACACCAAAAAGTTAATTATCAAAACACATTTGCATATACAAGATCCCCTATTATGAGTGGGTAACAACCTGTAATTAATGTGTGTTTTTACATTTAGTGCATTTTATCCCTTCAAATTAAAGTATGTATGTGAATACTCGAAACAGATTTTCGCATTCGAGGCTGTTAACAGATCATAAAGTATTACTGTGGGATGCTTGAAAGGGAAAGTAGGTGGAACCATGGGAACAATGGAGAAGAACTCAGAACTATAGTAGCAGCTACGGCACCTTTTCTACATATTTCTACATATGGAATAAATTGACACTTAAACCTGGAGCTGTCTGTAACCAGTGTTGGGAGTAAAATCAAATAAGTAAAATTACAAAAGTAATGCATGACAGTAACAGATTACTTTTTTGTAACGCAGGACTGTAAGGGATTACTAATTGATTTTCAGTAATATTTTACATGGTACATCTTCAGCAGCACTTGCGTTACAACACACATTTCATCCATAATTTAATTGCTCAAATAAAAAAAATAAAAAAAAAAAAACAGCAAGACTTTGAGATTTTTACCCATACAGACCCAAACAGCCACTGGTGACTCAAACTATCTACTGATCTAAACTGTTTAACACCTGTTGATCCTTTACTTTTATCAATCCATGTAAATAATTGGTGTAAAATACACTTTGCCATCTTTTCATGATCATCAGATATGACCCATTTGGACATTCAGAGGCTCGGTAGTTACCATGGAAACACCGTCATCTTCTTCAACATTGATTCACCAGTAAAACCCACGTACTTAGATAAATGACAGTTGCTGGAGACACTTATTTTCATGCACAGCTAATAATGTATTTTACTGGAAATGTCAGTCTTCCATACGTTTTGATGTAATAACCCTCACATGTAATATCAGAATGGTGACGAAATGACATGATTATTAAATTAAATATAGGAAAATACATTATTTACACTGAAAACGTGCAAAATGCAGAGGATAATTTAATAATAAATTACACCTCTGTATGTAATTTAGGTAAAATACGAGTCATGTAATGCATTACAATTCTGAGACAGTAATATTGTAAGGGAAGAAATTACTTTTAAATAACAGTAACAAGTAATCTGTACAGTTTGTAAGTATCTGGCATCTGTCTGTAACGCATATAAATGCTAAGGTTTACTGTCAGTTTCCAGCTGTTAGAGAAATGAGGAGCTTCATTCAGAGTGCAGTGCAGTGCCACAACAAAGTAAAAAAAAAAAAAAAAAACTACATCTGTAGAGGTCTGAAGAGCTCCGGAGGAACCATAGTGGGAACAGAATGAGAAAATGTAATATGAACATCGAAAGAACAGCCTGCTTTCTGTTGGTCTACTTTAAGGGTGTTTTCACTTTAGTCCACTTGAATCAAACCATAGATGTTTTTCCACTTGAGGCAGTTTATGAAAGTGAATGCAGCAATCAGCCTCTGAATCACACCAAAACAACTCCACTGGGATGATGATGGAGTTGGATTCTGTCCCAGTTCAACCCAGGATTAGTTCATTTGTATGAGAAACAGGATCTGACCTCAACGACATCATCAATACTTTAAGTTTGAGTAACAGTAGTAGTAGTAGTAGTAGTAATAGCAGTAGTAGTAGTAATAGCAGTAGTATTGTTAGTATTAGTAATAGTAGTATTGTTAGTATTAGTATTAGTAGTAGTAGTATTGTTAATAGTAGTATTAGTAGTAGTATTGTTATTATTATTATTAGTAGTAGTAGTAGTAGTAGTATTGTTAGTATTAGTATTAGTAGTATTGTTAGTAGTAGTAGCAGCAGTAGTACAGTACTAGTAGTAATAGTAGCATTAATAGCAGTAGTAGTTGCAGTAGTACTAGTGGTAATAGTTGCAGTAATAGTAGTAGTAGTATTGTTAGTATTAGTATTAGTAGTATTGTTAGTAGTAGTAATATTGTCAGTATTAGTATTATTATTAGTAGTAGTAGTAGTAGTAGCATTAATAGCAGTAGTAGTTGCAGTAGTACTAGTGGTAATAGTTTCAGTAATAGTAGTAATATTTTTGTTAGTAGCAGTAGTACTAGTAGTAATAGTAGCACTAATAGTAGTAGTAGTATTGTTAGTAGTAGTAGTAGTAGTAGTATTGTTAGTAGTAGTAGGTTATATTCATGTAATGCTCCACACATACATGTGTGTACTCCTCTTACTGAATTAATAAATGAATGTATTAAACTGACTTGATGACTTCTGGATGTAACATTGTACTTTATGACGTTATTGCTGTCAGGTGGAAACCTCGTAAGTCTTTTTTTTGTCTTAAAACTATTCTCTTGGTCAGTCTTCATGTTGTCCTGGTGGTTTTAGAAATATTTAGCCAATGAAAAGTGTTTTAAACATCTTGCGACTACATCTTTTAACTCCATTCATCTATGTAGAATATTTATCCTTTTTCCAGTTTCCTGAAAAACAGTTTTGGACATAAGAGGTTTCCACCTGATAGCCACATGTAGGACCACCTGGTGTAACATGTGATGAACATGAAACTGCTCATACCTGTATCCAGGGCCGTGTTGACCCAACTTTGGGCACCACCACGTGACCCTTGACCTTCCAGTTCAGAGTCACCTGGCTGGTCGTCAGCGTCAGATGAGGGGGCGGGCCCTGAAGCAGCTCCACTGGGATTGGCTGCTCAGTGCTCAGGTTTCCGTAGCTACAGTTGATGTTGGGCAGGGCCTGCGGGGCGCTGACACCGGTCTCCAGCTGCTGGATGAAGAAGGGCTCGGTCCGTGACGATAAGCTGCCGTTTCGCATGACCTCCTGATTGGCTTCTCGCAGGAAGAAGGCGGAGTCGGCGCCGCTTAGCTGGCACTGCACGGGGAGGTAGGTTGGAAGAGAGGAGGAGAAACGAGTCTGGAGGGAGTCGAAGCTGCCTCCTGGTCCACCTCCTGCTGCCCCTGCTTGGCTTTCAGACACTGAGGACAAAACCAGACAAGAGGAAGGAAAACGTTAATTATGTTATTGTTTCGGAAAAGCTATTTTACTGCTGCAACAATATTTAATTTAACGAATAAAGACCCAAACACCCACCAGCAACCGAAACCACCTACTGATCTAACACGTTTAATACATGTTGAGCCACTAATTACTGGTGTAAAATACAGCTATTCACCTTTTCATGGTCATCAAATATGACCCATTTGGACGTTCAGAAGCTGTGTAGTTACCATGGAAACACCATCATCTTCTACAGCATTGATTCACCAGTAAAACCCATTTGTCTGATCAATGACAGTGGATGGAGACACTAGATTTTAGTTCAATTATTAACATATTTGCGAAAAAAAAGTCACTTTTTTTTCTCCAGTTTTCTCCATTTTAATATAATAACCTCAAAATTCACTGAGTTTTCATGAGCATTTAAATTGAGTATAGGAAATTAAATACAAGAAAATACATGATTTAAGGTGAAAAATGTAAAATACAGACAATAATATTATAATAAATGGTGATAAACCACTTAAGAAAGATTGAATTCATTTGGGAACTGTCACAAATTTAGCGCTGGAGGTTTACGGGTTAAAGTTCCATGAAAAGCCTGGGTTATTACAGAGTTATAGTAGTAATTCATTAATATCAGAGAAGAACCGATATCAAATCTACTGTAGAAAGTGAAAGTGTTCTTAATATTATTTGTTTGACATTAATCTATTCTTTTAGTCCAAACTTCTTGACGCTTGTTTTTACATTCAGTGAATGAAGTCTTTGCTTAAAAAGTCACTTTTTCTTCTTTTTTTTTTTTGTTTTAATAGAATAATCTTTGAATTTATGGGGTTTTCATGAGCATCTAAATGAAGTAAAGGAAATTAAGTATCAGAAATATACATGATTTACAGCGAAAAAGTTTAAATACAGAGGAAAATATTATAACAAATGTTGATAAATCACTGAACGCTTTATCAGGCAAGACTATTTTTGGTCATTTCTGCAAACATCAGCTCTTTCATGCAAGATGTCACATAGTTTAAGCTGACTTTCAAAAGGGTTATAAAGGCAATGTTCTCCAAACCACATGACCCCTAAGTAATACAACTAAAGAAAGTAGTAGTTTTAGAATTTGAAGTGTTCTGTGATCGTGTGGCGTTAACGGGTTTCCCAGCTTTATACAAAAAAAAAACACCAAAAAAAAAAAACAACAACCGCTAAGGACATTCTATGAACATTAAAAAAAAAAAAGCATTTGAAAAAACTGTTGCATCATGTTTCGAATACAGGCAATTATTTATTTAGAAAAAATTAATTAAAGGCAGGACTTACATATTTCTTGGTCTCGGGAGGTTAAATGGCCTCTTAATAAAACCATATTTAAAAAAAAAAATAAATCAAAATGCGTTCAACTGTAGCCTAACTTTGAGGAATAAAATATATAATAAAAAATCTCAGTACTTTTTTCATAATTCATGCATCAAAGCGTTAGACATGGGTCCAATCCTGTGTTTCAGTAGTAGCTTTAACATTAGACTTATGCGCAAAACTTTACCAATATTTACCAAATGTAAAAAAAAAAACCAGAGGTGCGTAATGTGGGTTTTTCAATTAAATCATAAATACAATGATTTGTTTATTTATTATCGCAAAATGACACAAGACATCATTCCACAAACATGGCGACAAACGTAAATACGGTGTTGATTTACAGATATATTCATTATTATATTTCACCCATTTATCTCGTACTAAATTAAAAAATGATTGTTTCCTGCTGTGTCCATGTTTCTTATCAAACTCTTCTTCTTCGCTTGTTGTAATGTTCGTCCAAATCCGTTTTTTTTTTCCTTTTTATTCACATGAATATTTGCGAAAAATTGTCTTTCCTTTGCAGTTTTGCATAATATACCAATTTCGCAATGCCCGAGAAACCACCTCTTGCCAACGCAAAAACTTTTAATCAAAAAACAAGAGTTTAGGCAAAATTAGGTACATTTCTTCGCACGAGTTATGTTTGCGATATTTGAGGGTCAATAGAAAAGCGATGAGTGCGGTCAAGAAGCACTTTTTATAACACTATAAACTGATTCAGAGATATTTTATAGACATTTTGAAGCTGTAAATGGTGAATATGAGTAATTTTTGTCAGTTTATGACTCCTTAACAGTTGTTTTATTGCATGTGTTTACGTTTTATGGTAAGAGGAGGGAAACTAACACACTAAGGCTGAAATCTGGAATTTCAGAGTATTTCAATGAGTGCCTTATAAAGGATTAAAAAAGGTTAAATAGAGAGGAAACATTTATTTGGGAACTGCCAGAACATCAACACTGGTTTTTTATTTTATTTTTTTTTATGGGTTAACTTGTTTGCGTAATCGAAATCCAAACGTGCCGTTTAAAATCAACGCATAAAACAGCATGTAGGAGAGTCACACACTCATTGACCTGTGAAATGCAATTTTATTGTACACACTCATGTAAACGCGTGCACACATCTATCAGTTTTTCCCATAAATTCACACATGCATTACAACCCGCTGACACAGACATACACCACGGTACATGGTGTTTCCTAACAGTTTCTGCACAAGGAGAAATAAGCATAAACACATTAGCTCTCAGTAGTGTACGCTTCCAAGAGGATCGACTCAGCAACACACCGGGCTCTGCATTAATGCATCACTTTTTTTTTAATCCCTATTCCAAAAGCATTACACCGGCACATATAAAAATGACATATTGCTCTTTGGCGGTTTATTTCCATACATTTACATTCAGTTTTTTTTTGCTCATTTCCTGATGTATTTACCAGACATTACAAAGAGATTGGGACTTTGGAGGCTGGGATTACTGGAGGTTTCGGATCAGTATCTCATTTCAAAGGGGACAGGGGGGTTACGGTGACTCTGCTGTGATGGGGGGGCAGTTTCTGATCCGCATCACCCCACCCTCTTATATACGTTGTTTGTTATTCGTCTGCTGTTTGGCGTGTCAGCAGTATATTTTGCAAGGCACTTGCAACTTATTGTAAACTCTATGTATGTACGTTTTAGCTAAATATATGCCTGAACGGCAACGAATACTGTCACTGACATGGCTCATGCAGCCACAGTAGAAGGTTTAGCTTCCATTCATACAGTGCTTAAGTGTATGAGACCACCTGTCCTGAAAACAAGAAAACATAAATAACTTCATAGTATGTCAAAAACTTCAAATTAACAAGAACCACAGATCTAAAAGGAAGCCAATCTCTCTCTCTTTTTTTTACTTTTTACTTGGTCTTAATTTTACTTAGTCCAGAGGAATAAAACAGGTAGTTATAAGTCATGGAAAAACAAACAAACAAACCAAAAAACTTATACGGTGTTTAACAAATGTATTCTTCCACCTGTCATGGAAACAAGAGAACATAAATAACTTCATAGTTTATCAAAAACTTGTTTCAAATGAACTATTTCATTCTTATTCATACAGAAAATGACCAACTGGAATAACAAAATAGTCCTTGTTGACGAATAATAACCATAAATGTCCATATTTAGTGTGTCCACCTTTGGTGCAGGTAACAGTTTACATTCTTGCTGCCATTGT
>JAQQZY010000029.1:36101136-36115936 GCA_030068375.1 Ostorhinchus rueppellii | reverse complement strand
ACTGCAGTCTATTGATGCCATCACTTCATGGTTAACAGAATTGGCATGCATTATGGGAAATGTAGTTTATAGTCAATTCACGCTTTTAACTTATTTATTATAAGACAATGAGACCTTTTCAGCTCTCGGGGGCCACATAAAATGACGTGGCAGGCCGGATTTGGCCCCCGGGCCTTGAGTTTGACACGTGCATTAATCGATCATTTGCATCCCTAGTTAAGAGGTCTGAAAAATCAATCAGTCAGTCACATCTTTTAAGATAATGTATCATATCTAGCAACAAGGTCAACTAAATTTTCTAAAAAAAAGTTCCTAACGGTTTCCAAGTCACTTTAATGCATTCAATAATGTGATTACATGTAGTTACAAAATACAAAAATCACACAGTGAAATGATTAGAAATTGAAATCACAGATTTGATCAGCTGGATTAGAATCGATGAACACCACAAACTGTATTTTTGTACCCAGTTGTCAATACTAATATCATGACACAGAGAGAAATTTCATCCCAATATATCTGATCTGCTGGGGGGGTCGTATCAGAAACAAAACTAATCTAATTTGGACTCAACATGAACATGGATATGGATATGGATATGCACAAGCACAAAAATGCATAGATATTCCATCTTTGTTAAAGGTGTGCATGCCGTCATGCTTACACACATGACTTTAGGAAAGGCCTTGGTGGTCCTTCATCTCCCAAGGACAGGAGTGAAACGACAGACAGGCTAATTGATTTCTGTGTGCATGTAAAGTGAATGTCGCGCTCCACTAACACAATGCTCTTGCGTTCCCTTTTTTCCCCTCTTTTTTTTCTTAAACCTGCGTGCAGTTTCAGGTTTGAAATCAATTTGGCTGAGATGAAAGTTTTCAATTTCATTAGCTTGATCAAATGGAGCGCTGTTAACAGGCGGCGGTAATAGAAAATCATTTAGGCTGAGCAGCTCACACACTCTCAGAGGACTGGTTAAGAGCTGCTTAGAAAGACAGAGATAAAGACAAGAGAGGTGGAGGAGAGTGGGCAAAAGGAGGCCAAGAAAGAAAAACACGATGACAGGTGACGAGAGAGAGCCAGAAAGAACGAGATGAAATGTTAGAAAAGATGCGTGAGAGAAAACAGATTCAGAAAAGAAGAAAACGAACACATGACAAGAGGAGAAATATTGTGTTTTGGAGACACGAGGTGAAAGACGGAGAGAAAAGATCTGAGAAGTGATGGCAGGAAAGTGATGTAGAAAGAAAAGTACGAGGAAAAAGTTCAAAACAACCACATGAAACAAAGAAAGGGAGATGAAGAATGATTAACGATTTCGGTAAAAGAAGAAGTCACATTGGAGAAAGTAAGGAGAAACAACAACAGGGAAAAAAAACAGAAGACAGGGAAATTTGTCTCTTCTTCTTGTGCGTCTGCTTAAGCATCGGCCCATTAAACCCCTGTTATTGCTCCTCAGTTGTTTGTCAGAGAAAAATAATGTTGTGATGAAAGAACATAAATAAACTATTAGCCATCAAAAGACTGAGCTCGGCAGCCGACCGCAAGCTAAATATTACCACTTTGTTGATGAAAAACAAAGAGCAAATCACTTATAGATTAATAAAGGAGGGGGATGCACAGAAGAAATCTGAAAAAATAATAGAAATATGTGCAGAAAGTCACAAGTGAGAAGAATGGAAGTATGAAAGGACTGCACTGCAACCACACCTTAACTGGACTGAAAATGCATCATAATGCTAAAATATAAATTACAATAGAAAAGTTGTGTTGAGTTTATAAGGAAAGCTTAACCCATAAAGATCCAGGGCTACTTCTGGGGCAGTTTCTCCATTTTTAACCATTCTTAAGCGATTTATCACCATTTACTTTGATATGACCCTTTGAATTTTCAAGTAAATTCTGGTATTTATTTAAGTCACTGATGATATAGATGTTCATTAAAGCTCAGGTTCAAGTTGTAGCCTGTAAAAATTCATGTGTTACAGCTGGATTAAAAGAGTAAAATGATGAGTTGCATTATTTACAAACACCAAAAAATAACACTGCTTTGTGTAATAGTAGATTTAATGATTGGAATTTAGTTTAAGTTGAAAGTTCCTGTCAGGTAGTGTTTAAGTTACCACCTTTAAGAGAAAATACTAGAAAATGACATTTATTTCACAAAACTGAATTATGGGGTTTAACCCATAAAGACCCAAAGCTACTTTTGAGTCAGTTCCCAAATGACTCTAGACTCTCTCGAGATTTAACCTTTTTTACATGATTTATCACCATTTATTGTAATATGATTCTTTCCATTTTATGTTTTATCAGTGAAAATTATGTATTTTCCTGCATTTAATTCACTGATCATGTAGATGTTCATAGATGCTCCAAGTAAATCCAAATGTAATTCAACCAGAAACAGAATAAACTGAAGAAAAAGGGACTTTCAATCGAATATATAAACCCAGTGTGTCCATCCACTGTCACTGATCCAACTCCATGGGTTTTACTGGTGAATCAATGTCGCAGAAGATGACTGTGTTTCCACGGTAACTACAGAGCCTCTGAACGTCCAAATGGGTCATATCTGATGACCATGAAAAGATGAAGAACTGTATTTTAAACCAATTATTTACCATTATTGATATACCACGCCTTCAAACTGGATTTTCTTCTTCACTTTGAAATGAAAAATGCCCAGAAATTGTCTGCCATCTATTGGTGGGAGGTGTTTTATTACAATATTATGCTGTATATTTAGCATTTTTCAGTGTAAATTTAGTGTTTTCCTATATTTCCTTTCCTATGTTTAATGTAGATACTCATGAAAACTTAGCAAATTCAAAGGTGATTATAACACAACAGAGAAAACTGAAGAAAAAGTGACTTTTTCAGCAAAAATATCAGTAACTGAACATAAACCCAGTGTGTCCATCCACTGTCATTGATCCAACTCAATGGGTTTTACTGGTGAATCAATGTTGTAGAAGATGACTGTGTTTCCATGGTAACTATAGAGCCTCTGGACGTCCAAATGGGTCATATCTGATGACCATGAAAAGACGAATAACTGTATCGTTTACATGTATTGATAAGATTAATGGATCAACAGATATTAAACAGTTTAGATCAGTAGATGGTTTTGGTCGATGGTGGACATTTGGGGCTTTATGGGTTCAATAAAGCACCTTCTCATAGTCAGGGCATACAGACACATACATACAGCTTGTCCAAAAGAGGCTAAAATGTTTAAAAAAAAAAAAAAAAAAAACATAGGAAGGAATGCTCTTTGGAAAAAGCAATTCATGAAGTAGATGAAAAACAGGAAGAAAACTCCAAGGCACTGTCTTTAAGCATTAAAATGCCTTTATTCTGGCGTGGTCATTTATAGAAGAAACATGCGTTGAAGTGTATTGAAGGACATTGTAATGCTTAAAGAGTGCCATGGAGAGGCTAAAATGTTCTTATCTTGCTACTCTGCTACTCAGCTGACCTCCAGTAAGTGTGGAGCATGCAGGAAGTACAATAGTGAATACAATATAACATGTTTGTCAAAAAGGTGCTAGGACAAACTAGTCTTTCGGTGACGTTATAGAAACATACCTCACCCCATCATCATGGTTACAATTACAAAACACAGGTGCAGTTTAAAATAAAAGCATGTGCCATTAACCTTGGTTTCCCGATGCTCGTCTTGTCATTTATGCGCTACAATACGACTAAACAACACCATGCAACTATAATTTGTACTCACTCGTGGCTCAAACAGCCAATGACCATGGTTTAAATAGACTCAAAATATCCATCCGCTGAGCAGAAATAGTAAGATTATCTAGGTTCTGGATTAATATTAAAGATGGGAGCCTCTTTTGAAAAAATACCACAATATTCTTTAAAAAAAAAACTCTACTCCCAACAATAGTGAATGATTCTGAGCATTTTTACTTCTTTACAACAGTGCGACTGTATCACAGATTGTGCTTCTGTGATTGTTAAGTTGCATCTGTCGTGTGCACGGAAAAGAAAAATGTGTGAGCACATGAGTAAGTGCATGCGTCTGTAAATATGTCCAAGTCCCGCAGAAAGCACTATCCCTCTAGAAGAGATTAACTGATACGCAGACAGAGAAAAGGCACACAGAATGAGTATGGGTCTCGTGGGAGGATTTCTCCTCCTCTGTATTCGGTCGTACAACCTCAGGAACTTCCTCTTCTGTGCAACAACAAGAGTTTGTGGCCTCATGAAGATGAGATTCACCTCTTATCATTGGAACTGAGAACATAAGCTATCAATGGAGCAAAAACGGAGGAGTTATGAATCATATCTTTAAACTCCTTCAATGGATTATTTTTCCAGGTAATTTAATTAAATAAGCATGTTATAAATGAGCCAATTTTAACAAAGAGACTAAAAAAAATCCACCTTCAACCAAAACCATCTACTGATCTAAACTGTTTAATATCTGTTGATCCACTAATTCTATTAATACATGTAAATAATTGGTGTAAAATGCAGTTATTCGTCTTTTCATGGTCACAGATATGACCTATTTGGATGTTCAGAGGCTCTGTAGTTACTGTGGAAACACCATCATCTATGACAACATTGATTCATCAGTAAAACCAGTAAAGAGCAGTTTGAACATAAACCTAGTATCTCCATCCACAGTCATTAACCCTAGAACACTTTCGCTATAAAAAGTAATGCCATCACTATCACCCAATGATTTTTACCTGATTTAATAAACCCAACAAAAAGTACTTGATATAAAAATAGATCAAAATATGACAACACATGACAAATTAGAGTGGTTTTCTTTTATTTTCAACTGTGGCATGTCTAACAAAATGAAAAAAAATGTCATGAGGGGATCCTAAAAAAAAAGTTCCAAAACTACAGAAACAATAGGAATTTGAGAACAAAAAATTCCTAAAAAATAAAATAAAATTATGATACTGGAAACTTGGTCTTTGGTCCACCCATTCCTGGGACATGAGACACTTTCCTGGTGAAGGCACAGACTCCTTAACACTCAGACAAAAGTAAAATATTGAAAATCATGTAAATACATTTGCTCGGGTGAAAATCACCTGGCCGTAGTGCTCTAGGGTTAATCAGTTAATGACATATTTTGCAGAAAAAGATACTTTTTCTACAGTTTTTTTTTTCTATTTCTGATATAATATCACTCAACTTCAATCTGAACTTTAATGAACAGCTACATCAGGGGTGTCAAACTCGTTTTAGTTCAGTGCCCACTATGATCTAAAGCGGGCTGGACCAGTAAAATATAAACAGTGAAAAAATTAAAACAACTATCCTTTAAAAATGTGAACAACATGAACAACCTGAAATCTCTTAAGAAAAATAACGGCAATTTTAACTATATTTTTTACCATTTACACATGTACATTACAAGTTACAGATCACAGTGGATCTACAAATACACAAAACATTCAGTAAGAGACAGAATATTGGTCAAAATGCACTTATTTTACTTAAGACATTTCAGGTTGTTCATATTTGTTCAGGTTATTCACATATTTTGTCAAAGAACAGTTTATACATGTCAACATCTTCATGTAATTTCACTTTTTTTTTATGCAAAAACAAAGAGAAAACAGTGGCGTTCTCATTATTTATAGGTAATCATGGTCGTATTTTACTGGTCTGATCATCTTTAGATCCTATTGGTCCGTTTATCCTTGTCTGTTAATATCTTCAGTGTTGTTTTTGCATTTCACAAATTCATCCCAGAGGCTGGATTTGACCCTGTGGCGGGACGATTTTTGGCCTGTGGCATGTTTGTTTGACACCTGTGATGTACATGATCAGTGATTTAAATGTAGGAAAATATACAAGTTTCACTAGAAAATGCAAAATACAGAGCATACTATTAGAGTAAAGGAAAGGACACACTTGGTTTATGTTCAGTAAATGATATATTTGGCTAAAAAAAAAGTAACTTTTTCTTCAATTTTCTCTGTTTCTGATTTAGTTACATTTGAATTTACTCTGCACTTTGATGCACATCTACATGACCAGTGAATTAAATATAGAAAAATACATGATTTTCACTGAAAAAACATAAAGTGGAAAGAATATTATTTAAATAATTGGTGATAAATCACTTAAGAACGGCTACAAATCGAGAAGAAATCATTTGCAAACTGCCACAAAAGTATCACTGGGTCTTCATGAGTTAAACACACGGTTTACAAAGATCACATTACGAATACAACCCATCGCGCTTTTCATTTTCATACTGGAAAAATGACAACGTATAGTATGTTCAGGGAATGACTGCTGGCATTAAAAGAATCGTCTGATTCAGAGGCCTGGCAGTGAACATATTTGGCCCACTGAAATGAGGGAATATACTTGGATCTGAGAAAAAAGGTGAAGAAACTGCAGAGGCTGTGATGAGAGCGCTCCAAAATAAAACACAATAACACAATACATTAGTTGAGGAAAGGTTGACGTGTCAAAACTGGCATGTGTAATTACTAGGAACTTTCTAAACTCATTGAACGCTTTGTAGCACAGAAAAGGAGGTTGAATTCTTGTATAAGTGTTACGCATACAGCATGTAATTAGTCCGCAGTGCAGCTTTTCACCTGCCATTAAATTCATTCACGCTTGTACACCTGCCTATTTCACCCACGGAGGTCGCCACAGAGTTGTTGTTCGTGCTTTCGTTTATTGGTCCACGTTCACATGCACCTGTTCAGCATCGTTTCTCTTCCACTACTCATCTCTTGCAGTGCACAGGCGCAATAACCAGAATATGCCAGATACATAAAAACTACAAAAAAAAAGGAAACTTAAACAAAAAAGAAGTCATGGTTTGGAAAAAAAAATCAATTTTCTCCGGTCTGTGGAATCTGTGACCTTCTCTCTGCTCCAGGCTCTCACCGTCACCATGACAAAAAAAAAAGGGGGGGTAATGTGAGTGTGTTTTGGTGTTTGTGTGTGTGTGTGACAGAAATGCAGGAAGAGAAAAGTTCAGACTGAAGGGATATGACTCTCCCAGCTGATTAAGAATCCTGGCTGTTTATTATTTTTCTGAGGATGAGGCTCTTCTGCATGTGGGTGTGTTTAAGTGTCGGAGTGAGTCAGTGAGGGAGTGAATGAAACCAACAATGAGACAAAGACACACACACGCAGGCGACAACATTTAGAATGGGCGGAGTGAGAGACTACCACTGTGTGTGTGTGTGTGTGTGTGTGTGTGTAGTGATTTTACATCAGTAATTATTAATGCTCTGTATTGCATGAGTAATGATGCGGAGAGCTGACATTCTGCTACAGGTTAAACGCTGCGGTCCGAGCACACGGGCTTGAACACTATTTAAATACCGAATTATCTGCCTCTTTCACGCCTCTTCAAAGTTTTATAAATAACAACTCAATGGAAGCAGCGTCTCGAAAGGTTCTTTTTGGATATAGTTTAACCCTTTCATGCATGCTGGTCACTGCAGTGGACAGTTATTCCAAGCTGTTCTCTTGTATATTCATGATTTTTGCTGTTTTAATTCCAAATCAACCAACACAGTGGACGCTTATACACCATCCCATAATACACATTACTATAACTTTGCTGTTCTTAATAAACCTGATCTGCTGTAACATATTTGAGTGTAAATCAAGTGCTTATTGTTGTTATTGGAGTATAATTAACAGGGTTTTTTTTCATATTATTTCCATGAAGTGAGTAATGACTGGTGTTAAGACTATGTTAAAATGTGAGAAAACATCAGATTAGCTGCATTAAAATGGTTTTATTTCATAGTTTTCACATAATATATCAGTAAATACATGTTTCTTTGCTTCAGGAATTAAACACGTGGACATTTTTGCAACTACACAAAAAATACATTCATAAGAAAAAATTTTAGGCAGGTTTTTTTCACTCCTAAAGAGGAATACAAACACTCAGGGGGAAAATCTTGATTATGGTTCTCATAATTCATGCATGAAAGGGTTAAGGCTACACCCCATAGGAAGCCTTCGAGTCCAAAATAATAAACAATCCTGAAGAAACAGACTGTCATTTCACATTTACACCGAAAAATGACATCGATGCAATTGGCTCAGAAGGCTGCAACAGTAAATAAAACAAACACTATGTATGTATGAGATCAAATAAATATGCATATAATACGTATGTGTCAAGTATAAAAAACTACTGTGTTCATTGTATCCTTCCGATGAATGCCTCATACATACTTCTTCCCATACAGTCAAAAAACAAATTTATCAGCACTCTCTTGTGGTCGACATGGACATCAGTTGTAACATATCTGAAATGAACACGAATCAGATGCCATTACAGCTAAATACGGACAAGATATTCATTAAGAGCCAGACTTTAGGAAATCTCCTGTAATGATATGATAAAAATATCTTATTTGCATGAACATGTGCAGGGAATTCCCTGTCTGCCCACCCACGACAGACCGCCTGCATAGAAGGAAAAAAAGAAAAAAGAAAAAGAAAAGGAGCATGACCTCCCTCGGTGACTCCTAAGTGTCTGAACCTCAAAAGCGGAGTGAGCGTTCAGCTCTAAACCGCCGTCTCTCTACGGACGGCGCTCGGCTTTTGAACAAACCGACAATGACAACCTGTAGACTATCTGAGTGATGAAACACCGGAGTGATGAAATTACAATGAAACTGATGTTACACAGAAATGCATTTAAAGCAAACTGAAGCTATGACACAGGTAGAGATAAGCTGGGAGGTAAAAGAGTCAATAGATGGTCTTTTTGATTAGATTTACAAAGTGGATGGTTTACAGGACATTAAATAGACCTATTACAGATGGCACCTATACACAACGGATTCACCTGCATATTTATGTGTGTAGTTAATTGGAAAGAAAGCCAAGTGTAAATGAAACTGTCACTGCTTACACTTGGGGAGACAGAGTCTGGGAAAGGTCAGCTGCTGTTTTAACTGCCTTAGGTGGCTGTTATACCATTAGAGCCAGAGATCCTACTACGCAATATTAACTGTTTAACTACAGCCAAGCGGAATAGATGTATTCATTTATAGTGTGTAAAAGACAGGACTGAGAAGAGAAGAGAAGAGAAGAGAAGAGAAGAGAAGAGAAGAGAAGAGAAGAGAAGAGAAGAGAAGAGAAGAGAAGAGACAGCGGGACAGAAGGAGTGATGGGGATAAGCGGGACCTTTTGCTTCATTTCATCGTTAGTTACTCAGCCCTTTTCTGCGGGCACAGCTGTTTTCCACCGTGTCGCCTCTACTCGCCGCTCCCAGTCTCCGCTCCGTCCTGTCAGCCTGTGCGCCGCGGACACTGCGTCCGCCGCCGCATCGCTCCTGAGCGCACATGAGCGGCGGACTGTGGGCTTTACTGCTCAGTGAGCCGCGAGTGAGAGGAGCCCATTAGAAACACACACATCCACAGAGGAGCGCACACAGACGGACAGGCGGGCATCTGTGCGGAAACAGGAGCATGCAAACGCGCAGTCTGAGGTCCGTGCGTAACCAAAAGTCTCCACGGCTGATTCATGTCTTTTTTATTCTTCTGTTGTTTTTTTGTGGTCTGGTCGGTGGTGTTGCCCGACCTGAATTCAGAATTTTCGTGCATTGTTCTGCGCTTTTACGCAAAAATAATAGGCTCATTTAAGTTATAAAGCCATACTCTGCGCGACACATAAAACCATTTAAAGCTCTTGGAGAGACTTCAGTGTGTCTTTAAAGCGCAATAATGTCTGAAAGATCCTGACCTCGATTTTAAGGGGAAGGAGTGCATTTTCATTTTTTTGGACACGATTTTACTTGAATGATTTTAAATGCGACTTAACTCAGAGGTGCACGGTGGGCTACTAATCGCCGCTGTCTTACATGGTTCTGTTTGATCTGTGTTTGATGTGCACTAACCTGGTGTCACAAACACCTCTGGTCACCTTTTACCGGACATGCTGCCGTTTCGGAATCGGATTCCGGGCGCACGTAAGAAGCCATTAACCCTAACTCTGTTATTTTCTGTCTTAGTCACACACAAAAAGTCCGGGAATATAAAAACTGGACTAATGGTGTGTTCAGGTACCCTGGTTCGCTTGTGTTCGATAGCGCATCTGTCTGATATTATTCCACACGCACGTAAGAACAAATGAGGGATTGACAGTTCTCTGGCCAAAAAACATAACAAAACAAAAGCAGGTTTACAAAAAGTATAAATATATAAAATCAGACGCCTCGCTTCTAGAATCTTAACTGGCGTTAATGTTACTTCAGTCTCCACTTTGACATTTTAGTGAGTGTTGGGTTTGTTTGTCAGGATAGAAAAGTGAGGAAGATGAGTTTAGAGTTTGCCATCGACACCTAACACACCGACCTGCAGATCCATTTAATCTCTTTCCCAACAAAACGCGTCACAAACCAGCAATTCTAACAACAAACCCACTGGTGCCACGGTAATCCAACACGCAACACACGAAAAAGCTCGATGAGGTCGAGAGTGGGTGTGACATTCCCAGACCAAAACTACAGCATTTCTTGAACTGGCAACAAGTTTTGGCCGTGTTTGCATGTCCTACCTTGCATCCAAAGCAGCAGCAGCAGCAGCAGCCACATCCTCCAGAGGCGACATCCCACCGGCGCGCCTTCCTTTCCCCAGACCGGCTCCATCCCTCCTGAAGGGGGTACCAAAAAAAAAAAAAAAAAAAAAGCACAAACCTCCGCGAATGTTCTCAAAACAGACAAAAGCCTTTTTTCCTCCCCTTCTTTTTAGTATCTCTCCTTTTTTTTCTCCTCCGGGCAGATCACTACCGCATCGGTGCCATCAATAATCTCATTTTGACCCAAGTGCGTTCCCGCTGTGCTTGACCTAAGACACGCGCAGATGAGGTTTGGACTCAACTATAAATCCGTCTCGAGCCAGTTATAAAAAAAAAAGAAAAAGAAAACCCCGATGGGCAGTTCCGGTGCACTTCTTTTATTTAATCCCACTTTCCACTCCAAAAAATGAAAAAGTCCGCGGTGTCTCCCCTCCGAGCCAGAACTGAGGAATGAACCCGGTTTTCCCCTCGCGCTCTCTTTCTCTTCCACCGGCGCGCGCTTCTCCGTTTTATTTATCCAAACGGGACCATCAGTGTCTTGCACTTTTTTTTTTCTTTCTTCCAAACTTTAAAAAAAACACACCAGCAGAAGGGACTGGAGAAACTCCCACGACGAAACTACTAAATAAATAAATAAAAAGTAGAAGGTGTGGAATTATAAAGAAAAATCAAGGAAAATCCTCCAAAGTCTTGTCAGTTTAAGGCTGGTAAATTAAATAAAATCCAAATTGCGCGCACCCGGCTGCAGCTCGGTCCGATCTCCTCTTTTCCCTTCCTCCTTCTGTCTAATCCTCTCCGACTGTCCTCTTGCTGTCTGTGGAAATGTGTCTGCGTGTGCGCGTCTGGGCTCAACTTGAGAGGCTGTGCACATTAGTCCGCGGGATGGAGATGGAGATGGAGGGGGACGAGAGGAGAGAAAAGACAGGAGAGGAGGAGGTCTGACGCTTCCACCAGCTTGCAGAGGAGGAAGAGGAGGAGGAAGAGGATGGGTGTGAGGGGGCTGTGTGGCTGAGGAGCACTGGGGGGGCAAGGGCGGGATTTCGGGGTTTGAGTGGCAGTTAAGTAGCCAATAGTAGGTGCAGGAATTTATTCGCTTTTTCACCCTTTTTTTGTGCAAATGTAATCTTAACAATCTGTAATTTTTCATAACCGCAACATAATGTTAAAGGATTTATTTTTGCATTACTTTTAACCCATAAGAACCCAGTGTGACTTTTTTTTCTCTCTCTCTATTTAAAGTGATTTATTGTCATATTATCTTCTGAATGTTGCATTTTTCCCCAGTGGAAATCATCTATTTTCCTATTTTTAACACTGAAAGACCCAGTGCTACTTTTATGTCAGTTCCCAAATGAATTTTTCTCCATATTTAACCTTTCTTAAGTGATTTATGAACATTGATTGTGATATTATTCTCCTCATTTTGTTTTTTTTCACCAATGTACATCATCTATTTTCCAATATTTAATTAACTGATCATGTAGATGTTCATAAAAGCTCAGATTAAAGTTGAGGATTATCATATCAGAAACAGACTGAACATAAAGTGTCTCCACTGATCCAACTCCATGGGTTTTACTGGTGAATGAATGCTGTAGAAGGTGATGGTGTTTCCATGTTCACTGTGGAGCCTCTGAACGTCCAAATGGGTCATATCTGATGACCATGAAAAGGTGACAAACTGTTTTTTACACCAATTATTCACATGCATTGATAGGGTTAGTGGATCAACAGGTTTGAACCAGTTCAGACCAGTAGATGGGTTTTGTCATGTAGATGTTCATAAAAGCTCAGTAAATTCAAATGTTAGTGCATCAAAACAGAAAAAACTGGAGAAAATGTGACTTTTCCAAGTAAAATGTAGCATTAACTGAACATAAACCCACTGTCATTGATCAACTCCATGGGTTTTACTGGTGAATCAATGTTGTAGATGTTTCTGTGGGTCACATTTGATGACCATGAAAAGATGACAAACTGCATTTTACACCACTTTTTGACATGTATTGATAGGATTAGTGGATCAACATGTTTTCGGTTGATGTTTGGGTCTTTATGGGTAAATAATTAGTTATCAGTGAAAGCATTACATCCATTTTATGTGCGTAAATTTGGTGTTGTATGGTTATTGACACAAAAGATAAAGGAACTGTCACTTTTTTTTTACTTTTTAATTTTTTAGAACAGACATTACACTGTTTCTGTGGACGCTGACCAAGTTTTCCCCCATAATAAATAAAAAAACCAAATAAATAAAGTTTTCAAAAGACAATAAACCTAGTGTTAGGTGTCAATTTACATTTTCTGAAAAAATAAGAGAAACAACTTAAAACACACAAAACACCGGTGTTGAGCTACTTAAAGCAGGCTAAGTGGATAGGCTGTCCCTGCATTCAGAGCTTTTCAACGCTATAAAAGTCTGAAGTGTGTGAGTGAACTTCATCGTTACCATATGAAAGCAGGCCTGTGTCGGTTCTCCGTCTGTGTGTGTGATTTCTCAGTTGTGTGTTTCCGCGTTCGCGTCTTGTTTATCCTTTCAAAGACCCTTTCTTGCATTATTCATCTAAAGACACACGCTACACCTGTTCCCTCTGTAATCGATCGAACTTCGCGAGCCGCACTCGTGTGGAGGCACGCGCGCGCACGCACGCACGCGCACTACTGTATCCGCCTCCAGTGGCGCGTGACTGCTCCGTACAATAGCGGAGCGCGAGACACGGAGCACTTTGTGATAACGCTCATTCACTTTTCTGTGGATGGGAGGAGGGGGCGTGCGCGTGCGTGACTCTGACTCCCGAGTGTATGCGTGTGTGTGTGTGTGCGTGTGTGTTTGGGAGAGGGTGAAGGTGTTAGGGGGAGGCAGGTGAAGCAGCTGGAAGAGACGGGGACATTAAGGTCTTGTTTGAGTCCGAGACGATATTTCATAAGGCAGCGTGCGCCTGGGTCCCTTTGTCAGCTAAATGTGTAAAAGCTAAAGAGATGACATTGTGACTTATTGAATTGCAAATCAGGAGGATTTCCGGAGACGGAGATACGTGAGCCTCGCTGCCCCCTCTCGCCTGTGTGTGTGTGAGAGAGAGAGAGAGAGAGAGAGAGAGAGAGAGAGAGAGAGAGAGAGAGAGAGAGAGAGAGAGAGAGAGAGAGAGTGTCCGCCTGTCTGTCCGTCTTCAACCGATGCCTCTTCCACTGTCAAGGAAGGAGCGACAGCCCCCCCTAGTGGGAGTTCCAGGAACGATCAGCCTGAACAGTGGTGGTCCCATCTGAGGTCCCCCCCAGTGTAGACATTCATCCTTCTTATGTCCTCACCTAGCATGTATGTGAGGCCAGCTGCATCCATGTGTGACGTAAATATGTATATAAATATGTATATTAATTTTCTTTATTTAATGTATGTTCTTCCATCTTCCCTACACTTTGTTTTTGTATTTGCTGCTGTCAACGGTGCAACTTCCCAATGTTGAGATCAGTCTTATCTTATCCCCCATATCACACGACATGCAAACACTATGTAAACATCTATATTTACATTTTTATCTAAATTTATATTAATATTCGGGTTGTCAAAATGAACACATTAACACAGATTAATCCATCATCATGATTAATCGGATTAGAAATTTGAATGCAATGAATCCAGCTGTAGCAGAAGGACTCTGAATGTCTCTGCCAATGCATTTTGGGCAGTTTGTCCAAGTAGAGTTAGCATCGTGCATGTGCAAATGTGACAGGCAACAGAACCACCTATAAAGATGGACAACACTTAACAGCCCATTGACCTCTGGATGGAAATATGAGGACAAAAAAACAAGATGGAACAGTCAACCAACAAAGCATTATGCAAACTCTGCAGGAAGGAGTGTTCTTTCTAACTTAAAGGGCTCATATTTATCTAAACCCACTTTTATTAGTCTGTGGTTAATTTTTTAGTTTATTTGGACCCTAATAGTTCAGAAAGTTTTAATTTAAACCCTCCAGGTGCTGCAAAACTATCTTTATAATAATTTTGTTAAAAATCCAGTGGATTTCTACGTGTTTTAATTCCTGCTTAATTTGTTATAGTTATATCTATAACTGGTTATGTCACAACATTTGCACATATAAGGTCAAGACTTCAGAAGAACATTTCTCTGAGTACGATATATCTGTCAGCATAATCAGTTGTAGTAAAAACTGAAAATATGTCCAAACTTTGAGCCGATTACCTAAAATGTTCAGTTGTTGGTTGAACGGGACA
>JAQQZY010000029.1:36034135-36048875 GCA_030068375.1 Ostorhinchus rueppellii | reverse complement strand
CCATTAGTAATCACCTGAAATATTGACCATCAAACTTTTATGCTCCATTTACCGCAATGTTAACGAAAATTTCAAAGGGATCCAGAATGCAGGATTTCTTCCGGATCATCGTCAAAATTTAATCAGTTCTTCCTTGTGCCATTTCCAACAATTCCTGAAAATTTCATGACAATCCACCCACAACTTTTTGAGTTATGTTGCTAACAAACAAACGCACAGTAAAATATAACCTCCTTGGCGGAGGTAAACATGGCTGTAAATGGTCTTATACACCATCATAAATGAAGACACTGAGTTAAATTTGACGATCCTAGTGTTAGGGTTAGTGTTTTTAAATCCAGACGTGGGTTTTTCATGAATTTCAGTCTTATTCCATATTTCATGTAACCCGTCGTGTCCACTGGTGTTACATGCAGAACCTGCCCACTTAAACAAATAAATCCCAAGTAATTATGCAACGGCGGTCATTTTTGTCAAACACTCTGCCATGTCTAATTAATTTGATTCCCAAAATGTAGCTGTGAGAGAATAAAAGCATACTTGAAAAAATAGTAGCCCGAAATTTTCTTGTCTTTTTTTACAGCGTTACATGCGGATTTTTGAGTAAAAATAATATACTGTGTTTTATCTGAAAATAGTTTCTCTTTTATCTCAGTAAAAATATATAGGTTTTGAAATCGACCCAAAGTGCTCCCAAACTTGCTTCATAACATTCGTCAACATCTTGTTGGAAGTTTTAGCCCCATGTCCTGTTTTTAGGGACCAGTTTCATAGAAGCACCCCAACTGCAAAAACCATTTCATTTGTGACCCATTCGTCTCTTACCATCAAGACTCCAGGCCTCTACAGCCATGCCCAGGTTTCTGGTTTGGATCTCGCCCCGATACACTGGAACGGTCGGGTTCTGACCCATGAAGCAGGACACGATGTCAGTACCACCTAGAGAGGAGGAATGGGGGGAATGAAGAGAGGTTTTGTCAGCTGACCACAATGAAACACCTGTTTAAAAAAAAAAAAAAAAACTAAACTAAAAATGTGTGTAACTGATCATGTAATTTTACGAAACACGTTTTATTAAACCCCAGTGACTCTCACAAGGACTTAGTGTTTTTTTTTAATACAGGTGTTATTTACAGCTCAACATGGATAGTTTGATTCAGTATCTCTAACAATGCAAGGAAATTTTCAAGTCAATAAGTGAAAAAGTAAGTGTAGAGGTTACTAATAAAACATCTGACCAGAGCTTATTTAGTTTATATGTCCCAACTCTACTGTTTTACATTTTTGGGCAGATTGGTAATATAAATGGGTAAAATTAATGTCATTTGGTACAGAAATAGCACCTATGAATCACTTGAAACTGGATGAGTTGGTGTCTAGAGTTTATAGAGCAACTGTGAATAGTTTTAAGGCTTGTTTCAGGCTAAGATCCTCCTCCTGAGCTTCTGTCAAGTACTGTGTAAGACCGTTTTAACAGGTTTCTTTGAGTGGGGAGCCTGATTCACAAGACTCCTAAGGCTTTGTGTCTTTACTGCATCTATTAAATAACATGAAAAGAATATAAAAGAACAATTTAGTAAGTTGTTTCAAATCAAGTAGGTTGCTGATGAGAAAAACAAACATCTAAATATTAAAATGACAGACTAACTCCCCCTCTGTGCCTGAGTTTTAACTAAAGTTAAGTTAGTGTTTGCACAGCAGTACTTGCCCCACCTCCTTTGACCTATATAGGAGTTCAGCTCTGTTGCAGCACCTTCCTAAAACTGCTATGAACAAACCCCCTCTCTCTTCGTAGTGCGATCTATTTGTCTCCTTCTACCTTCCAATCATCTACTATTTCTGACACCTTCTATTCATCTCCGTTCCTATTGTTGCATCTCTACCTCCTTGTTTCATTCCCTCCCTGTATCACAGACTTCATCCATCCATCTTCCTCGCTTCCTCTCGACTGCTCCGTGCCCTTCCACCACCGCCGCCACTGCCTCCTTCTCTCTCTCATGCTTTCTTTTTTCTGTTCTTTACACTATTTCTCTCTGTCGCTCTTTCTGCCAGGTTCTTTATTGAGCTTTAATTGGCTCCCAGGAGGAAGAGGAAACTTTGTCTTGTGATTAAACACAGACACTTATAGTGGGAAGACAAGCAATTATTTTATTATTATACTCTAATGGGTGGGTACAGACAAAGAAACACACACTTACAAAAAGTATTATTTTAAGACAAAAATCAGTGTTGCTTTCTTGGGATGCCCTCCATCATCAGTTCCTTAATGTGTGTGTATACACAATAGGGAAACTTGTCACATTATTCTGATGTTTCTAACAGCTCTCGCTATTTTGAACAGCGAAGAAAAAGATTTTTGAACTTCCATGCTTTCATTCGTGTAGGTAAGAGCGCTTTGAAAATCCTCTGCTGCTGGGTCAGAAAAAGCCACCAATGGAGAAAAAAGCAGCCAGCTAACCTGAGAGAACTTTAAAACTGAAAATATTCTAATGGATAAAAAAACACATATACTGACAGTCACCCTCATGAGGGGGTTCTCCTTTTTTTTTTTTCTTCCCAAATGAATAATTTCAGAGAACAGAAGCGAGAATAAGAGGAGCTAAATAACTGGAGAGGAGTGCCATATGGCCAGTCAGACGGAGGTATATTAGAATGGAGGGAATCCAGCAGTCAAAGCGTTAAAATCCCCCAAAGAGGAGCAACAGGGGTCACATCTCCCTGCACAGAGGATAACTTAAAAGCATGAGTACACAAGTGTGCATGCAAGGAAATGCATAAAATATGTTTAAAAACTGAAACTAAAAATATACTGCTTTAGAAATACCAGTTTTGGAGCTGTGTTTGAGCTGTACACAGTATTGTTTCCACAGATGCCCACCCAATCGCACAGGATGAAGAGGCCCCATCACATATGTCACTATGGCCACCAGTCAGTCACATATGCTGTGATAAATCCAAACAGCACCAACACGTACACATGTACCATGTGTTGACCTCATGGGTCAAGGTTAGGTCGTTTGGCAGCCCACAGGGTTGGAACCTGCTGCTGCCGTTGGCAACAAGAAGGAGAGTGACCTGCTGTCCTGATGAGCACACACACACACACGAACCCACAGTGCCTCATATTCAGACTTTTTCACACAAACCAGCCCACTCGTACGATGGTATATACTGTATGAGAGCAGACTTTGGTGTCTTTCAACACAGGATTTTGTGTGATTTTGTACAAATTTGTGAATTGCAATTAAATTACATAGATGAAGTGTTTTTGGAACAGGGGCATTCTGCCTGTTAAAACCAGAAAACCTTGAAGATACTAGTCTCATTTAAATTGAAACTGGACTTCCATGATCAACAGACATTTGTACTCAAGTTTATTTTGACAAGAATGTTTAAATGTTTGGAGCAAGCAGTGTCTCATGGGACACAGGTGGTTTGTTTGCACGAACTTCCCTAAATATAAAAGAAGGTTATAAAATGGAATGTAGTACAGTTATTTTAAACCATGGCAATAGCCAAATTTCTAGATTTAGAAAACAATTACTGTGCACACTGCAGACCATAATAGAGTTCAGCCATTGCTCAGTGTCCAAAGTCCTCTTTTCAAATGAAAGTACATCTTGCATTTCATTTAGAAATCTGAGACCCAGAGTCTAGTGGAAGAGTGAAGATGAATGCATTCTTCAGCTATTTAAAAAGAAAAAAATCCTAAGA
The DNA here is from genome assembly GCA_030068375.1 of Ostorhinchus rueppellii. Lineage (NCBI taxonomy): Eukaryota > Metazoa > Chordata > Actinopteri > Kurtiformes > Apogonidae > Ostorhinchus > Ostorhinchus rueppellii. The sequence goes on along the minus strand of JAQQZY010000029.1, from coordinate 36,045,161 downwards.
GCAGACAGAAATAAAACGTGGAAGCCTCGACTTTGCCATTAGTACAACAGCAAAGTCGTGGCATGTCTTCATAGACGTAAAACGGCTTTGCGTAACTCCATCATTATTATCTACAGGGAAAAAATTAAGAAACCATTGCATTTTCCTGTGAAATCAGCAAGTGTGCATGTATGACAGCCATTCCATTCCTGTGTCTGTTGAATTTCAACACAAGCACACCTTATTTTACTGAATAAACACCTGAGCCACGTCTTATTTAAGGAGGAGGAGTATAAAAACCACTACTGGGGCCATCACTATCTTCTTGCCACAGGACCAGCTGGTTGGCAAAAACAGTGCTATTAGTACTCCAAAAGTAATCGAAATCAAAACTTCTGGAGGAATATGGATGGTCACAAGCCATCGAACATGGCTGAGCTTCTTGAATTTCTATGCCAGGTGCTGCATAAAGTCATCCAACAGTAATGGTGGAGAGCCAAGACATGTGAAAGCTGTCACTGAAAATCAGGGTTATTCCACCAAATATTGATGTGTGAATTTTTCACAAGTTACAATATTAGTATTGTGTTGTTTAGAAATGAGTATGAAGTGGGTTTTTTGCATTACTTGAGGTCTGAAAACACCCGCATCTTTTTGTTATTTTGTTTGTTATGTGTCATGTTCTGAAAATACATGCTCGAAATAACAGTATTTTTATTTGGAATTTGAGAGAAATGTTGTCGGTAGTTTAGAGAACAAAACTAAAATGTTCATTTTACTCAAACACATACCTCTAAATGGTAAAATCAGAGAAAGTAATCATTTTGCAGCGGTCTCTTGTTTTTTTCCGGAGCTGTATTTAACTTTCAATAGAACTAAATATAATTGTACATTACAAAGAGAATACTGAACAAGCCTGAGTCATTACTATCACCTCAACCATTTAATTTCTTCATTTCTATAGAAAGAGAAAAAAGTTCAACGTTTGTGACGACTAAAGTGGATTCTTTCATGAACAAAACCAGAAGTTAACGTGGTTACTGTGCCTCTCCTCTTTCTCTCCCTCTTGTCTTATCAAGGATTTTTCAGTCAATGCTCGTGTGCCCAAGCTTTCATCCTGAATGTTACTGTGAACACCAGCGTCTTTGCTTGTGTCCAAAGGTGCATGTCTGGTTATAGACGACACCAATTAGGAATGTCAGTACTGCTGCTTGTGTGTTGTGTGCTGTTTGGTGTTCTTTGTGGGTGCTAGTGTGACGCAAGCTGCTACTTAATGTTGATGCGTGTCTGTCTGATACACGTCAGTCACCCAGACTGTGCTAAATGTTAAACGTTTCAGGGCTTGCACAGAGACAGATAGCTTTCTATTGGCCTGTCAACTAAACAATAGGCTGAGAGGGCCAATCTGTGTGTCTGTTTTTTTGTATGTGTTTGTAGGTGGTGAGGAAAATGTACAGTTCTATACAGCTTTTTTCCTGCTTGTCTTGTGTATGAGTGAGTCCTTTTGTATTTGTGTTGTGTATGTACTGTTTCTAGATTAAGCGTGTTTTTTGACAAACGCTTTTTTTTTTTTAAACATATTCACATAGAGGTTTTGAAAACGCACTGCTCCTTCAACAGTAGTTGGAAGTAAAGTTTTAGATCATGTGTATGAATATATACTATGTAGAAAGCATATTAAAGGACTGTAATGACAGATTTTTTCCATGTTAATGAGGGTTTCACATGTCCCCAGTGATGTTTCGGTTCATAATGTCCAACAGTATCGTCATGAAACAGTGTCTGTACACTTGTGGTTTGGCCCTGTTCCAAACACGCGGTTTCATTATCTGTCACATTAAAGCAAATGAGTTAGTGCCCCTTTCCTGTTGGTGTATTTGTATACACACCCTGGTAGATTGCTGGGGTGCTTTTGGTGATCTTTGTCACCAAATTGGTCCTGGGTGACTGAACTGGCTGACATCCCTGAATATATAGTTGTACCAAATCTACAGTAAATGACTTGTTTCAGGGCCACTTATCTGAAAAGTCACACTGTTACTTTATTCAGTGTATTTTGTGTTTTGATTTGTTTATTTTTAGACTCCACAGGCCTATTTCATGATTTAAAAAAAAGATACAAAAAAAGCGTATTTGTTGAAATATGTCTGTTTAAAAGGGTTATATTTTGCTAAACCCACTTTTATTAATCTTTGGGTTCATTTTTTTGTGTATCTGGACCCTAAGAGTTCAAAAAGTTTGAATTTGAACCCTCCAGCTGCTGTAACCCTATCGTTATATTCATTCTGGCAAAAATCGAGTGGATTTCTACAACCCGTTTCAATTCCTGCTTCATTTGTTACGTCTATGAGTAGTTACATCACATCGCATATCACATCACATGCTATAATTGTTTATCAGCAGCAGTGGTTGTAGTCCACACTGAAAATATGTCCAAACTTCAACCCGTTTACCTAAAATATTCAGTTGTTGGTTGAACAGGACAGAGCAGCACAGCCAACAACCTGGAGGGTGTGGGACATGAAGTGGCTCATTTGCATTTAAAGGGCCAGCGCTCAAAACTACCTTTCTGATGTCATTACTCACAAATAGGCTTGAAGGTCTGTGGAGTTGAATTAATGAAGAATTCAGATCCAAGCAGAGCATTTACAGTTCATGTAGACCACAGGGAAATGTTGGAAAATGCATAATTCCATTAAAAAAAAAAGCTAAATATCACTCCTTTAATACACATGTGGGTACGTACCTGAGATGGAGCCCAGGAGCACATTCTTCTTAATGCTGTGGTAGACATAGTCATAGCTTTGGGGTTTAAGAGGAGAGCCAGTAGATAGGATGGTGTGGAGGGACTGGAGGTTGTGCGTTTCCACTGCAGGGCAAATATACACAAAAATGTTTGCAAGTTAAAATAAATAGGACTAAACTATCTCAAGTAAAAATAGAGGGATGTTAAATATGAGCATGAATCAGTATCACAGACTGTACGGAAGACAGGGATGTAGGCAGAGGGGACCATATTTGTATGAGAGGTTAGAGCTGGATAAGAGTGAGGGGAGAAATGTTAAGAAGTGAAACCAATGCAGACGTACCTTCCAGTATAAAACCACTGATAACCATTAGACACTGGCTACATAAAGACCCAGGCCCTATCGACTTACAGTGAACTTCACAACAGAAATACTAACTCAGTCATCGTTCTGACCTCATTCCTCTTATTTGGAGTTCATAATATGTACAGTATAAGATATTTTACCTCTATATTCCTCCTTTATTCATCTGTTAGTTGAATGAAACACACAACTCGAGTACAGTTACTTCGTTAGACTGCATTTAGCATTCGCTCACCCATCACCCCTTGGACTAACCTGGCTCCATGCTTTGGTCCAAAAACCAACAGGTTCACTTCACTTTTTATAAACAGTATATGGGTGAAACTCAGCAACGTGATGTTACCACGACTGCAGACCACACTGCTAATTAGTAAATGTCATGCTAACACATATCCAGTTTAATCCAGCTAATACATCCAGTTGTGTTAGCTAACAGTAATGTCAACTTTGCATATTGTATTGCACATTAATTAGTAAGTTAATTGATACACCATATCATATGATTATCTACCAAATGTATGCTAACACAGCTAAAATTAAATATGATTAATGTAGTTTACTGACAATGCTAACAGGTTCGGTATTTTGATCAAGTTACCACAAACATGACAATTTTGCATAAGAAAGTCCTTTGATTACCTCAACTTTAATAGAGCTTTAATACACTATTAAACAGACAGAAACTCCTATAATCAAAGCAAGTGTACAAATTGTAAACATCTCAGAGAAATGCATCAATCATTGCAAACATCCAAACCTTCTACTAACCCTAAAATCAAAGGAACAGAACAATAAATGAAAAACTATTTATAGTACACTCACTGGAATCAGTATCAGGTATTTTTCTATTATTCTATTTTTTTTTGTTTTGTTTGTTTGGTTTCATTCTTGTTGTTTGTTTTGTTGTTGTTTGTTTCCGCCTGTTTTATGTTTTATATTATGATTGACTAAATTAACTAAATCAAACCAAACTCTTTAAGATATGTGTGCATTGGCTTTCATTTCAAGCCCTGCCTGTTTGTTGCACCATAATCTGTGCACAGCTTTGGCTCCATAACGTGTTAATGCAGGTTACCCCCCTAATACACACACGTGAACTCCCATATAATAGCACAGACCCTTGCTTTTAGCCATCTCCCCCAGTGTTCAAGTACATGCACATTCTGTCACGCATACACGACCAAACCACAAGCCAATAACAGCCTTCAAGCTAATAAGCAACCGACCGACCCTCACCCCATAAACACAAACACACACACATACGCACAGCAGGAACTCTTGCCACCCCCCATCATGCCTCCAGGTGTCCGGTCCAAATGTCAGACCAGGGAAAAGGGCTGCTCCACTGGGGCAGCCAGTATATAAGCCCCCTCTTACCCTCCCCAGCCCACTGGAGGCATGCTTGTACACACACAATCACACATGCACATAAACACACACACACACACACACACACACACACACACACACAACCATCCCTCTGTCACAGTCTCTTTCTCTAATAAGCATCCAAAAGCACACACACACACAGTGCCAACTGGATCAAGTGGCTGGCTGACTAAAGAGGGTGGAGACAGAGAGACAGACAGAAAGACAGAGAGACAGGCACTGAGATTTTGGAGAGATTTTCAGTTTTGTTCATTCCTGTTTGGCCAAAGCATTTAGAGTGATTAGTTTATTAATAAGCTTATGGCTATAATAACAGCACTGGGAACTAAGACACACAGTTATTGTTTAAATGAAAATCATTAGTTATACATGCTAAGAGGAGAGGAGAGGTAACAAGAGGATAGGAAACCAGAGAGGAGAGGAAACAAGAGGATAGGAAACCAGAGGAGAAGAGAGGAAACAAGAGGATAGGAAACCAGAGGAGAGGAGAGGAAACAAGAGGATAGGAAACCAGAGGAGAGGAGAGGAGACGAGAGGAAACAAGAGGAGAGGAAACCAGAGGAGAGGAGAGGAGAGGAAACAAGGAGGAGAAGAAACAAGAGGATAGGAAATGAGAGGAGAGGAAACCAGAGGAGAGGAGAGGATACCAGGGGGAGCAAAAGGATAGGAAACAATTATAGAGAAAATGGAGGGTGTAGGAGAAAGCAGGTAAACAAGCAGCAAAAGCAACATAATCATTCCTGTTAATTTCCTTGAAGTGAAGAATGTATGGCTACTTTAAGAGTTTAAGAGGTTAGGTGGAAGGATGATGGAGGAAAAAAAGAGGGAACGGATGAACAAAAGAACCGTGCTTTGATATACAACTATGTAAACCAAATGCAAGCTTATGCAACTAATTTTCCTGGTATTACAGCACTGCTATTGTTGTGAACCAACAAGTTCAAATATCATTGAAATAAGCAGTACTTGACTGAGTTTGCAATAGCTTTTCACATAACATTTGTTTGTTCGCCATTGTCTGCGTTAATTGTGTACGTGTCACCAAAGATCACCGCAAACCTAAAACCATTTTAGCATACTTCTAAAAGTTTTTCCATGTTCCCTAATTTTATCACTCAAATGCCACGTAGGGCAAAGGCAGCACGTATGAAGGTTAGCAGGAAAGCTAATAAGCACCGACACAACTCTGATTATGTGCAGAGACCTGCCTCTCTGGAGAGTGCCAACACTAAAAGCAATTAGTTCGTCCTATCCATGATTCATATGAAATGATCATAACGGCACTTTTATCCATTCAATTCAGTGTCAAAACACCAGAACACAGGGCAAACTGTTGATTCACACACCAAATTGCATAAAGGACATTAAGAGTTGAACTACATGTCTATTATAGTCATTACAGTGTCCATCTGCTTTTATTGTTTCGTGCTCCATTTTCAGAATAGATGTGTGTGTGCTTATGAGTGCGTAAATGGATTTTCTCTCTGAGTGTGCTTGTTATCTGTGTGCATCCATGTGTGTCTCTGCATATCTCTACACATGCACATGTTGGGACTTACCAGGTTTCAAGTTTCTCTCCTGGAGCACTGACAGCCACTTAGCCCCAGTACCAAAGATAGTGATTCTAAAATAAGAGAAAAAAATAACACTTTTACTTTAAAGTATATACCTATAAAGCACGTTATAATTGTTATTAGATATAATTAAAGAGCCTTTTCAACCATTTGGGAAAAAAAAAAAAAAAAGGAGAAACTTATTTCCCAAAACTCGAAAACTGAATTTGCAGCCGTGTTGCCAATGACAAGCATTGCTGAATCCCTCCTACATACATGCAACTCCATTGTGACAGCATCAAACAATCAACAGAACCAAATTAGCAAACATTATGAATCATCCTCTTGGGTGGTTTTAAATTTGAGCCAAATTTCATGGCGGCCTGCCTCTTAATTATCAAGATATTTTGCTCATGTCGGGGACAGATGGGTGGATGGACTGACAAGCTGATGTCCTCTTACCATTATTTACACTGAGACTCATTGTCATTACTGTTACTCAGAGACTTTTTAAACATCGACAGTGCTGAACTGCTTATTCTTGCATCTTCATATGAGTGTTCTGTTTGTATTAGAGATATTTTACTTGCTACATTACTCCAACCTTACTGTCTCTGAATGTTTTTAATGCACATTTTCAAAATGTTCATTTAAAAAAAAAAAAAAAACCTGAGTGGAGACATATTAAAGCATCCAGTTGGACGTGGGAAGGACAGATGAGGGTTTATTCCACACTGGTCCCTTTGTTACTGTGATCATATTATTGATGTGTTATATATGTATATATTTAGTTTCGTGATATCTATATGGTTTTAGAGCTGAGTTTTATTATATGTTTAATGTAAATTTTTATTGTGGATGTTAAAATTAAATCTCTATTGTGTGTAACTTCTGCTGCTGCTGTCTTGGTCAGGACACAAACAAATTTTTTCCTGGTTAAATAAAATTTACTAAATAAGTAAAAACTGTCAGCTGTAACCATACAGAAACAACAAAACAATGAATCGAAAAACTTAATAGCTGGCTGTGTCTCATTCATCTGCTCTCTCACCATGCACTTGCTGGTTCACTGACTCCGCCCCCATATCGTTCCCATCCTGTCACCTATCCCTCATAGACCCATATACACTCAATGTATTGCAGACAGTCAGTAATTACTGCACTTTCAAACACTAACATTAACAGAACATTACTGCAGAGTTGCAACAGTATTTTTCAGAAAGTTTGGATGAGTTGAAGAACTTGGTGTTATTGATAAAAGATAAATATAAACAATAGTTAAATCCTTGAATTAACAGACAAAACGAACATTAATGCCATATTTATACGACAAACAGCAACAAAATCTCGCCATCTATCAAAGGCGCCAAAGGCTTTGAGCCTGTTACACAGAGTTGCTTTCAGCATTTACATTTGCTTCTGTGAGTTTCTTCTTTCCTCTTGTCAGTCTGCCAGCAGTTTGAAGGCAAACAGATGAAACTCTTTGGTCAAAGGTCTCAAAGTCTATGAGCTCCTCAGTCATGTCATATGCTACTGTATGAGAAGATTCATTAGTCACAAAGAAAGGAAAAGACAATAAAAAACAAAAACAAAAAAAAACCAGTATTGTGATAATGAATATCATGGTTACAATCTGTCTGTACTGCTGTTTAGACTGAAATAAAATGGACCTCAAGTTGACATAGACCTAAAGTGAGAAAACATGAGTACGCAATTAATAGATATCAGTGTGTGTTTGTTCAAGACACTATCTATCATTGTGCGCAAGTAGTACAAAGTGGAGATCATGGCTACATTACAATATTGATAAATAAGCTACATTCATATAAAACATTAATGCCAAGGCAGAACGAATAAAAATGGTACATTTCATTTATTAAGATAATCTTATAAATACACCTTCTATTTAGAGGTCAAAGCCTTGTCTTCAAAGAACATCAGTACAATGCAAGAGCCCTGAAAACATAAATGTAGTTCAACAATTATCCAGTTTGTGTCAGCAACCATGTTTTTCATGAGCTAAACTATGGCAACAGCGAACAGCAGTGTCACCTCAGGATGTCCTGGGTTTGATCCCCTAACCACCAAACCTCCCCACATTTGCGTGAGTTCTCTCCAGATGCCTCCCACCATCCAAAAGCATGCACTTTATGTGTGAATATGAGAGTGATTGGTTGATCATCTCTTTACACTAACCCTACACTGAGGTGGCGACACATCCAAGGTGTACCTTGCCTTAGCCTGAATCGTAGCTGGCATAGACTGCAGCACCTCTGCGACCCTCTTGAGGTCAAAATGGGTCGGAAAATTAATGAATATATAATTTAGGGCTGTCAAAATGAATGCGTTAACGTGAATTGATCCATCATTATGATCAATCTGATTGTCCAAGCAGAGTTAGCATAAGAAGTGACAGGCAGCAGAACCAACCCATAAAGACGGAATACACTAAACAGTATACTGGCCCTCTGGAAGGAAATCTGAGGACAAAAAACCCAAGATGGAACAGTCGATATGAAGTATTATGCACACACTGCAAGAAGAGTGTTCTTTTCACTGAAGCACTTCCAGCTTCAAACACCACACTAACACGAAGCATACATTAGTCGGAGATTCTGCTAGCACTTCAGCTAATGCATCACCCAGATTGCGACAAACACGTTAAGTGCATATATATTCCCTTCTTTCTTGAGTCTGTTTGCTTAACGTTAAAATTACTCTACAGTCACCCTTTGATTAATCAGATTTTTAAAAATGTATCATTTGACAGTACTAATATAGTTATATGTGTATAACAGATGCCGATTTTTTTGATTGCTAAAAAAGGCAGAATCCCATCTGTCATTTTTAGATTAGCATGTTTTAATGAAGCATGCTATACTGCAAACAGTGTGGAAAAGAGCAGAGAGACACCTAACATTCTACCAGGCAATGTTTTTTTGTTTTTTTTTTTTAAAACAAGAACCTAAGACTCCTAGACTGACAAATGTCCCATCACATGGCAGCCTCCACTTTCTACCAATGAGTAGCCCTTCTCATAATGTGTCCAAGTTAATACTCTGTAAAATAACAAAAAAAGAAAGAAAAGTTCCCTACTGATCACTGCTGATTTAACCGGCAAAGTTTCAAACCAGGATGATGGCGATATTAATATTTGCATAACAATAGCACATGGAAATGCGCATAAATTTACAATTTTTTGCATATTTTCAGAAAATTCTGTAAAAATTCTACCTTTGCTTGAAAACCTGGGCAGCGTTGAACAAACAAATCAACCAAATTATTACATTCAAGTTGCTGATGACAGTGTTTTGTTTGGAATTCTCTGACATCTGTTAGAAGAATTTAAAAAGAACATGCAGCATTTCGAATTCTGCTGGGAGAACTAATCCAACATTAGCAGAAACACTCATGAACATTATTAGTCTGCACAGAATTGAAGGAAGCTGTGAGCTGGAGCAAGCGTTGAATGGCCTCAGCATTAAGGCATTAGCAGAGTGGTAAACCTGTATAAATATGAACCACTGATGCTGAAACACGGACCAAGGAGCTGTTGCAAGTACAACTTCAGAGTTCTCAGTGGTTCATTTGTTGGAGTGTATCTATGCATGACAAGGCATAATTTCAATATCTCTGTGCTGCATTGAAAAAACTGTCTTTGCCCTTAATCCCATCTGCTCTGTTGGAGCTGGTTAGTATCCTGGTAGGACAACAAAGCTCTGTGAAGAGAATCAAACTGTGTAAATGTAAAGAAAGGTGGTGCTGAAATGGAGCATGTGTGCTCAGTCAAGCTTTTGTAACCAGATAAGAAAAAAATACAGGGAAAAAAAAAGATGATTGGCAATTGAATTTCAACTAAACAAACAAAACAGAGTCAAACAAAATGATGATCAGTCTTGCGGAAGCACACGAAATGACTCCTTTTCAGGTGATGTAGGGGAAAATAATTGAGAAAGAAACCTATTGACAGGATGTTTGCACATATCAACAGTGAAATGAAATGATTTTGGACAGTGGCTTTCTTCAGTGTGAACAGAAGGCACCCTGACAGCTGACAACAGTTGGACAACATGTGGAAGGCAAGAACTGACAAAACATCACTTCTGCGGTTTTAATTCTACAACAAAAGGACCTTTAAAAGCTTGCCTCCATGAATGTGTGTGTGCATGTGTCTCAGTCTGTGTCTTCCTGTTTTTTTCCCGTCTATTTTTGTAAGCATCAAATCAATCACACAGTCGCATATCACTATGGTAACCATACCTCTCAATCAAACATGAAAAAAGAAACGGTCTCTGCAGCACAAAACAACTGTCTGGTGCTTTACTGGTCAATAACTAGGAATCGATTAGTGGTAACAAATGTTGAGAGAGGTTGCAGATGGGTTTAAAGGGAATAAGTCCAAACCAGTGATATTGCACAAGGAACATAGTTGATATGTGCACTTGGTTTACTGCATGGACACACATATAAGCACATTTCCCTTTATTTTACCATTTAACCTCTCCAGGGTTCTCCCCAGACGATGGAACAACGGCGCTGCACCAGTATACTGCTCGCTCAGTGCTGCTATACTCATTTTTCAAATTTAGGGTGTAATTTTCCCCTGATAATTTTGCTAAAATCTACCGAAAGCCATGGGGTTTGCAGGCACACGCTCTATTTTCCAGCACCATGATGGTTTTCCTTTGAAATGTCGCGGAATTGCGTCTATCTCAAGGCTTCAACACAAGACTTTCTTCCGATTGGTCGGATATGATGTAATGAATTAAATGAATCTGACAGTCGGGATCTGACCGCACGTAAACTCCCTTTCTGTTTACATCGAGACAACACGCACCATGACAACTCGCAAGCGTTATACAAAGCCTGATGATTGGAGAACGATCTCTGCATTTTTTGTTGTGTTGTGTAAAAATATTCATTCATTCATCTTCTATACCCGCTTTATCCTCACTACGGTCACGGGGGTCACATGGAGCCTATCCCAGCTACTTA
>JAQQZY010000029.1:35997027-36013668 GCA_030068375.1 Ostorhinchus rueppellii | reverse complement strand
AGTTTGATCTCACAGGTAATTCATTGATCTTGACTTCAGAGGAAATATGAGCTTAGACAACTCCAACATTAAACAGTGCCTGTGTTGAGGATAGTAAGAACTGTCCTTTTACTATTTAGGTTCTATATATTTAAGCATTTAACCTCCTCCTCAATATGGCTTTAAACAGAAAACTTCATTACAAGTTGTCAGTGTTAAAGTAACAATGTGGTTCAGAGTACAGAGAAGCTATCAAATTATAATTCAGTCTGCTTTATATTTATATATCTATAAATCAACTTACATTTTCGTGAATATTCATATCCATTAAATATTTGAGCTTTCCTCAAAAAGGGATAAATCATTGCAGAGATACAGATTTATATAGAGGATGTAAGTGTAGTTCAAGGCATCTGCCACAAGAGGCAGTAGCACATAAGAAAACGAACATTAGAAGACAGGATACAAAAGGAGCATTGAGGGAGTTTAGTCCTGGCCCAAGTTAATTACACTCATGCTCACGGTGTTTAACCTCAGGGCTCTCATCCCCCTCTACTCTATAGACTATATGCTCCGTGTGTGTGTGTCTAATATATGAGAAAACCAACAGACGTGAACATATCACTGCTACAGTTTAACTTTGCTTCATGAATGGCCCTTACATGATACTGACTGACATGTTCACTGATTACACACCAGGCAGATCCCTTGAATCATCATGTAAACATTAATATTATGATCATAATTATCCCCTGTTCAATAAGAATGTCAATATTAATGTATTGCCTTGTTACTGTAATAGCATCTCACTCAATATTTTTTTTTATTTTGTATATATCTGTTTCTAATATATCTGGATCTCTAATGTTTTTGTCAGTTTGAGCATTAGTCGCTTATTTTGAAAGTTTTATTCTGAAGCACATATAGTCTAATCATATGAGTCAATAGTACAAAACAAATGTACTATACATTTTCTGAAGAAAAATGGCAAAAGGAAAGATCGTATTTATTTTTTTCAAGTAGGAAATATTTTACTTTTTTAAAAGAAAGGCACAAACTAAAATGAGGAAAAAAAACTAAACGCAATATCTTCCTGACATCAGACCTGACTGAAATAACGTATTTTGGAACAATGACTGCCAGAAAAAAGAAACTTTGATATAAAGTCAAGAGCAACAGCCAAAATCAACACAGGTCTCATGTTGCCTGTAAACACAGGGATACTTCCTTCATACTGGATTATGTCTAATTCCATAAAATACTTATGTAGCTGGTAGTTTCATCTGAGCAGTCTGACGAGTCAAAGGCAAATGCCAACTATCCTGTCACTCCTCGTCAATCACAACTAATCAGTGTATTGCCTTATTCCCGTAACAGCACCTCATTCCATATTTTCATCTTGTATACGATATATCTGGATCTTAAATGCTTTTGTCATTTTGAGCATGAGCTGTTTATTTTGAAGGTTTTATGTTGAAGCACATATAGTCTAATCCTATATAAATATAGAAAAAATATTACAGATGGGTCAAAAGATGTAATAATATCAAGTGATGCTGCACCGTATTGCAGGTGCCTTGGTGACATCAAAAAATACATTTGCCATTTCTAAACAAGTACGTTATTTCAATTATATACACATGTTTAAAGATTAGGTTCAGTATCCTTGTACTTGGAAGCAAATCTGTTATTAAGAAGTCAAACTGCCTGTTATATTCCTTCAACATCATCAAAATAGTGCCAAACTGTAGCCGTCTTAAATCAAATGATTTGATACTCTTGTCATTTTCTGTCAGTTGAAAATATATTTTAAGAACTATAAAATGCATTCAATATGTAAATGAATAACCTTGTGCTGAATACAGAATAAGAAAAACATAAATTAGAACCACTTGATGCATAAATGGACAGAAAAATGGCTAAATAATACACTTTGTTTCTGTTAATGTTTTACTGTGGTTACCCATATATATAACATTCATGCTTATTTACATGATGAAAACGTATGCATTTCCCAGCGATCAATAGGACACTGGATCAAAAACCATCTCATGATGTTTAAGACTAATATATGCAGCACCTATTAGAAGATGTAGTTTGTAGTTTGAGCATGATTTGAGGACTAAAGGGATTGTGTCATATGTGATAACAACATGAAACGGAAATGGGAAATCTAAAACAGAAAAACAAAAACAAAAAGCCACTGTAAAAACCATGGGAGTTGATTTTTCCATCTTCTGTGCGTCTGTGTCTAATATATTGAGGTTGAATACATAATGAAGCGAACATACATTGACCCCAAAGTCAACTGACGTAGAGCTCCAAATGGCTCCGATGCTGGCTGCTGCCAACATGGCCTCCACAGCATAGATCCCATTGGGCAGGTAGCCTAAAAGGCACAAAGAGAAAGAGAGAAGGAGAACATCATCATTTTCTTTATTCTAAAAGCCCAGATGAAACAGAAGAAAGAAACCGTCCAAATTTCATGGAATTACCCTGAACAGAAGAAAAAAAGATCACGAGGAAGAATAAATTGGGAAATGAGAAGGGGAAGTAAAAAAGATGAGGGAAGAATATGAAGAGGGGACAAACGGTGAATATCAACCAGCGCTGTGTGCTGGGGAATATTTCATCTTTAACAAGCATAGCTGAGACCATAACTGCTGTCCTGCTGTGATGTATTCCTTTATCAATATAAGTAATGGAGCCCAAGGACACAGCCAGTCAATGGACGCACACACCAACAGAAAAGATGATGACGACTACACAAAGAAACAGGAAGAAAGCAGAATAAGGATGAATTTTCAACAGTCCTACCTGGCAAATAGACTAGGGAATTGCATGATATTATTCGGTAATCACCTTACATACACTCACCAAATCAAGTTGCATTTTTAGTTGAAAGCTGATGTCAAATAATGGAAGTTTTCCTAGTATTTCAGCTGACATTTTTCTTTATTTACCTACTTCTGAGTATGACAAGATGATAAGATACAGTAATTGCACCATCCTGAGAGTAAAGATACTATATGTATGAATGTATAAAGAGAAAATGCTTCTTTTCTGGAAATAATGTGAGGGTTATCTGACATTTGCAAAACTGGAAATGTGTGTTGTGTGTGACTGGGAAAAGCTTTGGAGAGAAGAGTAACAATGTATAATAATGAAAGTTCCTAAATTACTTCACCTTAATGTAGTATAGTAAATACACCGGTATCTCTAACCATGTCCATATTTTAAGACATGAAAATATGGGTTATGAGCCAAAATGAGCAAAAATCTGACCTTCAATGAATTCGTCAGAGTCATATGTAAATGTCCACCCTCGATGGTAGGTCTGTGACATGAGTAAATCAACAAAATTGAATTTGTGTGTTGCTATATTGTGTAAGTACCTGTCACAGAGAAGCAATACAGTGACTCATAACAATAGGTGTGAAGGGAATAGAATAGAACTTTGTCATTGTACAAATTTCAGAGCAACGAAATAAGGTAAGGTGTTGCACTAAGAATATGATCCATAATTCTATTTGTCTTGGGATGATGCAAGAAGAAGATGATTTATGTGACTGTCTGTAGGGCTGGTTTTACAGCATGGTGATCTGTCAGAGTGAGATGTCATCCAGCCTGGTTACAGCTGGAGTCAGCATAGTGACTGTTAAACACTGCATGATTAGTTCTGATTGATAAGTACTGACAAGACAGTTGGCATTTGCCTTTGACCAGTCAGACTGCTTAGGTGGAACTACCGCCGACGTAATTGTTTTATGAACGAGATAAGATACCAGTACGAAGGAAGCATCCCCGTTTACAGGCAACATGAGAGCTTCTGTGTTGATTGTGGCTGTTGTTTTAGCTCATCGGCTGATACGACATGAGCTATCGTGAAGGCGCTGTGTTCCGTGTCGTTTTCATTAGCAATTTCTTCAAACATCTTCTCTGACAGAACTACCAGTTGGATTAATTTAATTAATTAAATTTAATTCTTGGGTCAGAGTCTACAAAGTTTGTTCACAGTTTTGAGAAATTTAGATTTTTGAATAAGTTTGAAATTTTAAAAGCAGGGTTTGAACACATTTTTCAAGGTCAAATTCAAGCTCTTTCAAGGGTCATTTTGTAATTATTCCAGCATAACACCTTATCTCTTGTGTAAAATACATATTTATAGGAATAAATATACACATGACTATTTTTTTTCACTTTTTATCACAATGTTGTAAGTTGTATTGTGCTATAAACACCTAAAATTAAGTTTCATAATAACAAAAAATTTTGAAATTTAAGGAGAACACAGCGTTTTATCAAAAAAAAAAAAGAAAAGGGGGGAGCCACTTGGTGTTCTTCAGACACACACATACCACGACAAAAATTAAGATAAAAATGTACATGGTATCAACCTGAGAATTTTTTTTTTTTTTTTTACATAAAATTTCATTTTTCCAAATATATCACCTCTCTGCAAGTAGCTTTGGCTTGAGTTAATATTAAAAAAAAATCAATAAATAAATCACTTTACAGCATTATAACTGAAAACACTTTCAAGCACTTATACTTTTCAGATGTTGAAGACACGACATTGAAATTTAAGCATTTTCAAGGATTCCAAGCACCTGTATGAACCCTGTAGATGTTATAAATGCTATAATTTCATACTTTTGTCTGGGTTCTTGAGGACTTGACCTAAAAACTCTGCATAATTTTGCAGCAATATTAACATTATATATATTCAGCAGCAACAAGAAACTGAGTGTTTCATATAAAGCAGACAGCAAACTGTGGTATGTCACCGGTGAAATCTGTCTCACCACAGTTTCATGAAGCCCCTCCTATTAATGCATGTTTTTTTGTCAGATAAATTCCTGTTTCCTGTCTTGTCCATATGGGAAGAAGTGCACCCCATTGTTCACATGTCATTGTTTTATGAATGAAAAATCACCCAAACATCCAGCTGACTTGCATGAATCACTGTATGACCTGTACTAGGTCAGGACAACCTGGCATTATGACAACGTAAGAATACAATTTGATACCTAAACCGACACTTCAAGTCACTAAATTTCATCACTTGCTACTCATCAGCACGACAGACTAAGGCTCCTGCATCTGCTACATCCATCTGTGATGTATCTGTACAAACCCAAACATATTGTATGTTGTGGTTCTGCATTCATGAGCAGTTAATGAAGTTAAAATAATTATTCACTGTCAGAAGTCAGCATGGGATTATTTCTTAGTAGCAGAAAAATAGTCACTCAGATTCCTGTAAGTTAAACTGGACAACTCACTCATACTAAACACTTTTACTACAGTTATATGCTGAAGAACCACCAAAAGCAGATTTAAAACACATACTACTGAGAATACACAATTAGCGACAGTTGTTACTCATACTATTAAAAAGAATATTGGTCGAGAAGCTTGTAAACTTCATGAAACTCAATCTGTATAATTCCTTTGAAAAGCACATCGTTGATTAAATTATAGTCCAGTTAGTTCTAGTTCTGGTACATTTAGCCAAGATGTATGAAAAACTTCTAATGTCATATGTATATGCACAGCAGAAACTTGTGGGGTTTTTTTTCCCTTTAATCACAATTTGGTTTTATGCCAAGTGATGTGAGAAGAATTAAATAACTACCAAAACCTGCACAGAGAAAAAGCAATGGCTACAAGGGGTAAATATTACATAAGAGGGGAGTGTATGGATGAGAGAATAAAAATGAAGAAATAAAATGGAGAAAGTCAATGTGTGGATGAGGATTTAAGGATGGGCGGGGGCAATGCTGGCTCTTACGTATGCTGCTATAAACCTTGGTCGCCTTCATCAGCTAAGTGCTTATATATCTTCTGGATTACCAACACACTGACAAGACATTTCACTTACAACAAGGAGACAAGGGCATCCAACTCTGTAACAAACACAAATGAGCCCGCACATTCAGGCACACACTGATTTGTGCTTTGATATGCGAAGAAAGTAATAGAAAGAAGGGAGGAGGAGGTAAAGACGGACAATCTCAGATCTCAATGGCTCTCTCAGAACCTCTGTCCTTCCCTGCAACCTTTGTCTTACTAATAAGATTCCCACAGAGCTTAAGTAATTTAGCTAATGGATTTCCCCACCACAATATCCATCTTTCCTCTAGACACACAAGTTCATAAGCAGCAGCCTCGTAACACTGGTTCAATATAAGACCAAACAATAGTCAGGGGGTTTTATTCGTTTGATTTTTAGGGATTTACGTGATTTATTTTCATTTTTCATCCTGTAATACAGTCCTATGATATGCTTCAGCTTCTAAATATGTTATTTTGCTCTCTACAGGACTTGATCAGCAACAAAATATTATGAAGTATGTGATTCTGGGTTTTTTTTTTTTAATATATGATTTTATTAAACTATACATTTACATAAACATGTACTTAGACATAAAGAACCACGCAAACACAAGACAAAAGACCAAACTACACAAGAAACCAACAATCCTATGAAACAAAAGAAAACAAGGCAAAATCCTACAAAAAAAGGAAAACAACAACAACAAAATAAATATTATTAATTAACTTCTCTTTACATTGCTCATGGCTGATTGAGAGTTAATATAATGTATTACTAACAATTAACTTCTTCTTCTTCTTAAGAGGACATAGGAGACAGAAGGACATTCTTGTTGACAGTAGAGAAAAAAAAGATTGCATTGTTGATAAAACATATTAATTTGTCCACGAACAGAAAATGTAATCTTTTCTCACATTAAAAAGAAAAGTAAATCATGCAACCATTGCACAAGGGTGAGTGGCAAAGGTGACAAAAGGCTATCAAGTCACTTTCGGCTTTGGACAATCCCAGCGCAGGAGAAGAAACCTCCTGTAGTATGTGATTCTGAGTGGTTCACACCCTGTGCACACACAGACAGTAACATCATAACCACATGCTAACATGTCAATCATGTGGACAGCCCTTACCAAGCAGTGACCAGCTAAGTGAAATGAACGTCACACATCTCTGCAGTAGCGGTGCAGGGCTGCTAAACTCAACACTGAAGTCAGTCTAGGATCTGCTACTGCTACAGTGTTGGTGTTATAGTAAGAACAGTAAAAGTGTTTTACCACTGTTCCTTTTCTGCAGGACTTTATTTACTGTATAATGGAAGAATTTATTGGGATAATTTTGTGGGAAGGTCCTTTATGGTGCTGCAGTTTTGGAGGAAAAATAGAAGTTATTTAATTGTCAGGGTTTTATGAGGAACATTCTAATGAAAAGAGAATTTACCAGGAAAACTGAAAGTGATATATTTCAATCAATTTTATTTACTGTATTTTCTCAAATAATAACTGCTACTCAATTACAAGACAAATCTCAAATAAATGTTGGTGTTGAGAGCAGCACAAACTAGTAAAAGACAATCCTCAAATTCACATTGTGTGTAAAAAAAAAAAAAAAAAATCTATGAACGAGCTGCTTCGGGCCAAGTTTCCCACAAGCTCATCAATATTCAATTTCACTGAAACTCCACAGATTTTTTTTTTTTTCTGTAACCTTGATGATTGCTGAACCTAATTTCTACAAAAAGCTTGTAAAGGGTGACATGTCCACTCAAGCCAACTGAAGTAGAACAGAATCAGTTGCAAAGACTGAATTGTTCAGACATCTGAGATCCTATTGTTCGACAGGCCAGTGTAACTGAAGCTGCTTCCACTGACACGGTGGAAACAGCTCAATAGACAATGGCTGGAAATGTGGTACAGAATGAAACTAAGGCTGAAACCTTTACAATTCGACACAAGATTAAGATTGGAGCCTTCCTTACATCGGTATAAAGACATGATT
The DNA here is from genome assembly GCA_030068375.1 of Ostorhinchus rueppellii. Lineage (NCBI taxonomy): Eukaryota > Metazoa > Chordata > Actinopteri > Kurtiformes > Apogonidae > Ostorhinchus > Ostorhinchus rueppellii. The sequence goes on along the minus strand of JAQQZY010000029.1, from coordinate 36,005,858 downwards.
TTTGTAAAGTAACAAACTTTGCACTAAAGAACACCTGACTTAAAGGAGTGATATTTTGCTTTCTGAAATGGAATTTTAAAACATTTCCCTGTGGTCTACATAAACTGTAAATGCTATGCTTGGGTCTGAATTCTTCGTTACTTAAATTCTACCAGCCCATCTTCAACCCTTTTTCTGAGTAATGACATAAGAAAGGGCACCGGCCCTTAAAATGCAAATGACCCCACCCCCTACAGGTTGTTGACTGTGCTTTCTGTCCTGTTCAGCCACTTGTGTTTGTTAATACAACCAACAACTGAACATTCTAGGTAATCAGCTCAACATTTGGACATATTTTTGGTATGGACTACAACCGCTGCTGCTGACAAACAATTATGGCATACTGAGAAATGTTTGTAGAAGTTTTGACCTTATGCAAATATCATGGCATAAGTAGTTATAAAACGTAACAAATTAAGAAGGAATTAAAACAGGTTGTAGAAATCCTCTTGATTTTTTAATGAATATAAAGATAGCTTTACAGCACTTGGAGGATTCTGATTCAAACTTTATGAGCTATTAGGGTCAAAAAACACAAATAAATGTACCAAAGACTAATAAAAGTGCGTTAAGCAAAATATGACCCCTTTAGCATGGCTACCAAAACCATGTAGCCACAAGGCACAGATGTAACAGAAACAGGGAATGACTTCTCAGAAATGCTCCAAAAGTATCTGACGCAAACTTTCAGAAATGTTTGCTGATCACAAGTGTGCATTAATACTACGATAACTGCACTGCTGCTGCTTAGTGAAATGTTGTGATCATACTGTACAGTAGTGGCTTGAAGAAAAACGTGCACCCTCAGCCATTCCTCAATGAACAAATACAAGCTTTAAAAAAAAAAAAAAAAATTATAAATGGTGACATTCAGAAAGACTTGTGACTGGTGCCAAGATAGCCGGCCCCTCCTGCCTCCACACCCACAGACGAGCAGAACACTTGTGTCCATGCTGCAACAGGGTTAAGGATCATAAATGAAGTCTGATTGAACCAGGAGATAACTTTCACAGCTCTGAAGTAATTATGACCTCAAGTGTCTTATCTCACAACAAATTTGGCCACTAATTCAAGATAAGCAATCTGACACAGCACTTACATTACACTAATATGTCCTCTTGTCCCAACTCTGTGAAACAGAGAACTGTAAATCTGAGACTCACCCACGACCCTGTCTCCTATCTGGATGCCCATCTTCCTCATGGCTGCAGCAAATAACGCTACATCACGCCTCAGCTCCCCGAACGTCACCTTCACAATCTCTTCATTCGCCTCCGCTGTGAGAAACACAAAACAGCAGACAAAAATAAGAAAGGAATAAAAACAGAGGAAAAATTTCATTTCCAGACTTGGACCAATGATAATGATAAACTTTATATCAAACGTAAGTAGGAATAAAATAGAAAAGGTGAACAAAAGCCAAAAAGAAATTACAGTTAAGAAGAAACTGAGCTTATATTGTCTGACCCCAATTTTACATGACTTAATCAGCTAAAGTATATAGTCCATTATAAAAAAAATAAAAATAGGTCATTTGTTAAATTACTGAAAAAGAGAACAAATTATAAAATACCATCAATTACTATTATTGTTGTGCTTCCATTCATTTTTATGATATCTCTGGAAAATAAGAGTTTTATGAATCTTCATAAAGTAGGTGATGTTTTCACTGTTTGATATTTTGTTCCATTCGACCATTCAGTCTCATATTGTGACTGTATTGTTGGAGACAGTGCTACCAAATTCTACAACCAAGACCATCTGTGTGACTTGCAAATATGCAAATGTCATTACCATTTGAAAAACCTACAGGGAACTAAAACTGAGCATGAGAGGCTATTTACACATGGCTGGGGATTTTTGGATACAGAGATTTTCCCCTGCATTTGTGTCTATTGTTTACATGATGAAGGGCACGGGCAGTGAAAATTAAGGTTTCTAAAAACTCCTGCCAAAGTGGAGATTTTTGCAAATCCATGTTTTTGCGTTTGAATATAAACAGATGGAAATGTGAAAATGGAGATTCTCGGAGGGACGTCCCAGTTTTCAAAGAAAATATTCTAACAAGTTCACATGTGATGATACAGTTTACAGGATGGAACTTATAAGTGAAGTTATAAGTTTTAAATGAGAAAATAAGGACCTTTGGTAGTGAATGTTAGCATCTTAGCTAATTAGCACCCGCTACTTAAAAGGATCTTCGTATATTTACTTGATATAAATAAGGCTTTTATGCTACATTTTTAAACTACATCTCCATATATTTATTCCATTCATGTTGTCTGAGTTGTTCAGCCTGTTCTTTGGTTGTGATGGATGTTGGGATAGTGTTTTTGCCAAATACAGCTGGGAGAGATGTTGTTTTGTTGGAACTTGTGCACATAAGAAAACACCTTGTCAAGTTAAAAAGTCTGAATCCATTCACAAGACAATGGTGCATTAAAGAACCATGAGCCTTTGTCAAAACTTGCCAATTTTCAATGTTTAGTTGCAGCTTAGAGGTTGTTCTTTCATGAAGTAGAGTGAACTTTCAAAGCAACAAAACAGACAGCAAAAGAAATAACAATCACAATCCAGCTGTTACTACAATTGAGGAATGAAAATATTCATTCTTAGTGCAGCAGTAGTTCCAGTGAGCCAGACTAGAGAAATATAGAAAGGAATACCATGTTTTGTATGTATGCTTTTGGTGGAGGTGAGGATTTGTGAGGAAAATAAGCTTATTCTGCCTTGCACTTCAAATGAGAACGAGTATGGAAGAGGTATCATTAATACACACATACACACCAAAATGTCAGTAAGAAAACCTCACCAAACCATTATCAGAAGCACAGCAAAACATGTTTCCTGTAAATGACGGTTATAAGTGAAGTTGTTTGATCTTTACTGTCCGGTTTGTTAAATACTAACACAATTGCAGATTCAACAAAACAGACAAAGGCAATGCTGTATTCTGACAAAACTACTCATCATCTGGAAGGACGCTCATGGATTCAAGCATTGATTTTAAATGTGCATTTTTGTTTGTTTGTTTATTTATATGTTTCTATTTTGTATGTATAGCCTGTAAAAATCTGAATAAATATACTATAGTGGGAAAAAAAAAGATAAAGGCCGGATCCCATTTCACCCCTTGACCCTCCCCCTTACCCCTACATTTTGTGCTTTCACTTCTCACTTTTCAATGAGTTGCAGACCAAGTGCTAAGGGGGTGGGCTGTTTAACCCTGAAAATTGAGATTTTTTTGAACCACACTACAAACAGAGGGGTATGAGAAATTTCCCATAATTCTGGTTGAGTCATCGGCAAGATGGATGCAAACAACAACAACAACAAAAAAAAAAAAAATGCAGCAGTGTGACAAAAGAAACACAAATGTATGTATTTTCTATGTAAATAACTGAAACATTTGATTGTCCGTTTAATGCTGTTTCAGTGTGTTATACTGTAGGCCGCATTTCTGCTGTTTGTGGTTGATAGCCACAAAAAGATGACCAAAGCCCAACAGAGCTGGTTACAGCTGCTGACGACATGGCTAATTCTTTCGCAAACAAAGTTGTTGCATCCGTTTATAGCGCCATCGATGACAGCTGATGGTCAGGTCTCAAAGGGTTGTCTCATTTCCAAGGGGAATATTTCAACCCCTACCCCTTGCAACTCTGTTTCAGGGGATAGCACCAAGTGCAAGGGACAAAAGTAGGAGAAGGGGTAGGCATGAAAATGAGAATTGGGATTGGGCCAAAGTCTAATAATAATAAATAATCATCACTTTTCACAGTAAAAACTAGGTCTGCTCTGAAGCTGTCAGAAGCATACAAAATCGACAGTCAATATTAAATGTAAAAGATGTTCTGCTGAAAATCAGTATTCCCTTCTGTTTCCCAATGAAACATGGTGCTCCATGCAACAGTGAGGCTGTGATGTGTTTTTTCATTTTTTGACAAAAGTGGAGTTATAGAGAAAAACAAAAACTAAAAACAGGTTACAGATACTCAAATTTGCAGGATGAATTCATTACATTTTATTACAGCATTTAACAGTGAAACAAACTTAACTTTAATGTTGGTGTCTTTAAGATTTAGATAGGTGCACCAGTGCTACTAGTGGAAAAACTGGAATATCTCAAACAATGACCTTTCAGTGTACTTGCATTTATCTGAACTGGAATCAATCTGCTTGTCTTCATCACTTTGAGTATGTCTGAGTCAGAGATGGAGGTATAAATATAGAAGTAACATAACAGGAAAGAGCCCAGGACATCAGCAGCCCTCTTATCTGTCTCTAAGTAATAGTGTACTGATACAGAGGCTCCACCGAATTGTGACCAATGGCCCTGGTCATAATTGCATTACAGTTCCAACAGAGGAAATGTATGTATGTGTGTGCCCACTCTTTCTTATGAACACACACATACAGCTGCAATAAACAGGGGCCTATCCATTAGTATGTGACTGTCTGGAGAGGCAGAGCAAGGAGCAGTGGTTAACCCAATAACGACATGACGTATGCAGCCTTATGCTCACCGCTGTATTGACCGTGTTCTCCACTCCGCACTGCAAGTGTCTGGACCCTCCACTCTTCTATGAGTGGGTCAAAAAATGACATATTAAAATGAATGTGTTTTTATGCCACTTTTGTTATTTAATCATGTAAAAAATATATATATATATATATTATTTAGGCTATATTTTTGACCACATAAGAATGATTTCATGTTTGAGATTTTTTTGTACATTTAAAAAAAATTTTTTTTAAACTTTTTGGGAATTTGAAGAGCAAATGATATGTAGTATATAATATATAGTGTATAGATAGACCATTGTCAGCATCCATTTTGTAAATGAGTTTTGGTTTTGATGAATGAATGCAGAATGACTCAAAGGTTCAGACAAACTTCAACTGAAAATTAATGCGGGCCATTTTTTGGACCCACAAAAACTACAATTTCATAAATTCTATATTTAAAAAAAAAAACTTTACTGGTATGGTGTCAATAACATGTTTTATGATGAATACCTGAAATATGAAATAATAACAGCTTTTCTTTCCAAACATATTGCAAGAAAGCAACCTGAGTAATTTTTGACCCATTTATCAAAGATTTAACTTCACCCTTCCAGATCTAGCTGTTTATTTTTTCTATTATATTTGCAAAACATATGGAATTGTAACTGGAAAAAAGTAATTACAGTAAGTAGAATATGAGCAACAGAAAAGCAAAGATGACAGTCTTATGGAGTATACCTCGAGTATACTCCATGAGTACCACAATGAAATACAACATGCAGTGATCATTGATTGTGTTCAAATTTTGATGAAAATAAAATATTAATCTGTAAAATACAAAAACTATTCCTAAAACAAGGTTAGTGGTATGTTAAGCCTGTTGTTAGGACCCAATCTGCATCATGCTTGCTTTTCTCTGTGTTTATTTGCGTTACCTTCATGCAAATATTTATCCATACATATCAGAAGAATGCAAACTGTCAATGCAAAGTGTCCTCTGAATGATGCAAAATACTGCTGTTAAGTGTATGATTAATGACACAACAAAATAAACAACTGAGTGTAATGTGAAATGGTAGGTGTTCCCCTGTCATCACATCTCACAGAATACTTTAAAACAGGGTTGGGCAATCCTGGTCCTCAAGTACCACTATCCTGCATGTTTTAGATATTTCCCTCTTCCAGCACACCTGGTTCAATTAATAATCAGTTCATCATCAAACTGCAGAAGCCTGATAATGATGTAATGACTTCCAGGTGTGCTGCAAGAGGGAAATCTCTAAAACATGCAGGATAGTGGTACTTGAGGACCGGATTTGAGAACCACTGCTTTAAAACATCCACATTCAACCCAATATAATCTAAAGGTGGCCCAACCAAGTAATAGTAGTGAAAAAAGTAAAATTACATTATAAAAATGCTTGTATCGACAAAATTTCCTTAAAAATGTGAAGAACATGACTGACCTGAAATATCTTAAGAAAAATAATTGCAATTTTAACAATATTATATCTCAGTTTATCATTTGCACATGTACAACATCCAGATCACAGTGGATCTACAAACACACAAAACATTTAGTAACAGGAGGAATATTGGTAAAATTATGTTTACTTCTCTAAAACACATTTCAGGCTTTTCAAATGTGTTCAGGTTATTAAATTTTTTTTTAGGATAGTTTGTAAATGTAAACATTTTCATGTAATTTTACTTTTTTCTTTACACTAAAACAAAGAAAAATTTGATCGACTTCTGTATGTGGAACCTGAGCTTAAATGATTTTAACACCATTGTTTGTTAATATCTTCAGGGTAACTTTTGCATTTCATAAATTTATCCCTTGGGCCAGATTGGACCCTTTGGCAGGCCAGTTTTGGCCCCCAGGCCATATGTTTGACACCAGTGCTTTAAAACATCAATATGAACAAATACATTCCAATAAACTGGAGTTGACTTGAGTTTTGCAGGTGTTAAAAATAAAATGGGAAACAGTGAATGAAGGTCACTAAAGCCACTAGTCAGTGTGCAGAAATAATGCATATTAGGCTTTGACTGGTGATGATAAAATGTATTGGTGTACATTAAATTATTCCATCCTCACATGGTGTTCTAAACTAGTAGTATGCCCACTTACTCGCTGCATAAAGAGCCACTTTGTCCTGGTCTGCATGTTTGAGCAGATTCTCGGCGTAGTTCAGGCGAGATCCTTTAAACCACTCGGGAAAATCTGAAATTGCTTTGGACACGTCCACCACCTGGTACACACACCCATTAAACACACACACGCACACACACACACACACACACACATAACACAAAGGTTAGCACTGTCTTGATTTGGGGGGGTTGCATCCTGGCAACTCTAAATTGACCTCCTGAAATTTTCTGCTCTGATCCACACTCGAGAGCTGAACTACTCCAAAGGTAAAAGTACTGGGTAATACAATCAAAAATATTATCATGATGTCAGTTTATGCCACTAATTATAATGATAAATGTCAAATCATTATTTCATGATTTAACCCTGAAAGACTTGAACAGCCACTGGTGACCCTCATCATTTACTGATCCATACTATTTTAATACCTGTTGATCCACTAATCCGATCAATACATGTAAATAATTGGTGCAAAATACAGTTTATCATCTTTTCAGGGTCATCAGATATGACCCATTTGGACGTTCAGAGGCTCTGTAGTGAACATGGAAACACAGTCATCTTCTACAACACTGAATCATCAATTAATCCCATGGAGTTGAATCAATGACAGTGGATGGATATGTTTTTATGTTCAGAGTTATTGAAGTTATTTGCTGAAAAAGTCACATTTTCTTCAGTTTTCTCTGTTTCTGATATAATAAACCTTAACTTATAATCCTTAGCCCAACCTCTTATGAACATCTACATGATCAGTAAATTACATACAGGAAAATATCGTATTTTTACTGAAAAATGCAAAATATAGAGGATAATATCATAATAAATGGTGGAAAAAAAATAAAAAAAATAAAAAAAAAAATCACCTCAGACAAGTTAGACAGAGAGAAAAAATCATTTGGGAGCTGCCACCAAAGTAGCACTGGGTGTTTGTGGGTTAAGTTTAAAGACTGATTCTTGATTGTGGGCAACATTTTATGCTTTAGCAATGGAAACAAAAGAATCTATACAGACAAAAAATATTATATTGTGTTGATGATAACCACATAAAAAATTATTTATGTCTCCAGTTCCAAAAATCTGGGATATTATCTAAAACATCTTTTTATTTTGATGAATAATGAACTTCTTTACAACATTCAAATTTTCTCAGATACTGAACTGTGGGTTTTCATTAGCTAATCATCAAAATGAAAAGAAATAAACACTTAAAATACATCAGTACGACGAATCTATATAAAAAGATGTTTCACTTTATGTCCTGAATTACTGAAATCAATCAACCTTTTGATGTTACTCTAATTTATTGAGATGTAGCTGTGTAATTATAGTAAATTAAATTCATTAATATTGCACATTTCACAGATAAAAAGTCATCAAGTGCTACAGAGATAAAATTACATGGTAGAAATCAATCCAAGCAACTTAAATTCAATAAAAACAACAGCATTAAAAAACAATGAACCATAAAAAGCCTACTCTAACTAAAAGCTTGTCTGAATGAAAAGGTCTTGTGCCGTTACGGAGTCAACTGAGTCAGCACAACTTAAAAACAGAGGGAGTGCATTCCATAACCTGGATGCCACTGCTTGGCATCCAGCAAGCAGCAATCCGTGTTTGATCTAAAATGAGTGTGTGAAACCTCTAGCCATCTCTGACCAGAAGACATGGGGTTAGAAGAAAAAAAAAATACAGCTCTAGAAAGGTCTGTAGTTGAATTGCAGAACCGCCTATGAAAAGCCCTGAAAGTCAGCACCAAATTTTGAGCTGTATCGTAAAGTTAACGGCTAATCAGTGGAAGTTTGATAAGAGATCTACTGGCTCTTTAACATGATGATCACATCAACTTTACTGTGGTTTGCTTATTACTTACTCTTGTTGTGCTTTAGTGTTTTAAATCTACTGAATGACTATCAAATTAAAGTGCTGTGATCTGATAAGTCAAAAAGTAGACCAATGCATTCATTTACTGCAGTGGGATTATGATTTAATATCACCAAAAACTAACTACCCCATTAATTCAATTTCCAAAACTATTTTTATAACTTGTTTGTAGAGTGTGTGTGTGTGTGTGTGTGTGTGTGTGTGTGTGTGTGTGTGTGTGTGTGTGTGTGTGTGTGTGTGTGTG
>JAQQZY010000029.1:35929244-35940021 GCA_030068375.1 Ostorhinchus rueppellii | reverse complement strand
CTGTGATGAACTGGCGACTTGTCCAGGGTGTACCCCGCCTTCGCCCTTAAATAGCTGGGATAGGCTCCATGTGACCCTCGTGACCCTCGTGAGGATAAAACGGGTACAGAAGATGGATGGATGGACTTATCCTAGTAACTAGTTATCTTGAAAGTAATAAGTAACTGAGTTACTTTTGAAGTAACTGTAACTAAGTTACTACTTTAAAATAACTTACCCAACACTGATTATTAGTGAAGTTATTATATTATTGGGTTTTATTACATTTTTGATCAAGTTAGGTTCAAATTTTATTACATTTTCAGTAAATTATTAAATTACAGGGTGCTACAAGGTCTTGATCTGTTAAATATCAAACAGTTGTTACCATCCATGGGCTCGTCAGCTGGGGAAGACCGAGTCTCTTCGCCATGTGAACACAGGGAACTCTGTTTCTGCTTCCACCAGTATGCAGGCTGTGAGGTGTGAGTACTTCCCCTTCTTCTCTTGAGACACAGGAGAACACCAGTAGAGGTCTGGATGCTGAGCCCCAGGCAGGGTTCAGCACAGCCCGGATCTGAGCCGCCTCAGACCCAGCCTCATCTGAAACCCCCCCCAAAAAAACAAATAAATTTGTGATGATTTGTGATGGGTAAGGCGGCCCACGACAGACATGATGTAACGTGTGGTAACAGAGGAGCAAGTGCAAATGTGAACATCCACTGTCACGTCACCTCTGTCATGCTCTGCATTTGCTACGTAGATGAAACCATCCGCCACCTGACACACTTGCTGGACGTGAGGAGCGGGGCTGTAGACTGGACGCCCAGATTCGTCTTTTCCTTCAAGGTTAAAGAGTTTATTACTGATGCTCTGCTTCTCCACTCTGGCTCTTTCTCTCTCTGCCCTGCAAACACCACACAAAGAATAAGGATTACATTTTTTTTTCTAATTATAATAACACTGAACAACTTTCACAGGCTTACCTATTTGTTGAGTACAAAGTCAGGATATTGAATTTATGTTGACCGTTGAACACGTAACTGATCCCTGAGCCGATTCCTACAATTTAGAAAAGCAGAATTTGGTTTGGACGCTTGACAATTTTAATCTGGATGTGCCATCTAGTGGTGGGCTCAAAGATCTGCAGCCACCTCACCATTTATCTGTCTGTGTGGAGTCCCTGACACAGGAAGTACATCTGGCGCATGCATAATCCTTGTGACTAAAGAGACATCCAGTTGCTCCATCCCAGGGCCAAACATGGCATAGCGTGGTTCAGATGAAGGCACCAGAGAATGAAAGAATGAAGTGACGACTTCATATGGTGCTTTTGAGGGAAGCCATCGTTGCCTGCAGGATGGACAGCCTTTCAGATATCTAGTGAAACAAAGGATGTCAGCTAAATGTTGTCAACAGCTCCTCTACAGATGATCTTAAATGTGGAAAAATCAGGGAAAGGAGAAGGGTCCCCACTCTGCCATGAAGTCAAATTTTGGATTCCCTTTGGCTTCCCACTCCTCTCTGTCGTCCAGGGGCTCATCTTCATTGACAAGCGGTGAATCTAGCATCTCCAGTTGAGGCATGGTTAAATGATCTATGGAGGCCCAGTGTGGCATATCTCTGAGCAAGAAAAACCTCCACAGTAATGGATCTCTAACCATACCCCTCCAGTAGCGACTAGTGGCTCCAAGACAGCAGATATCCGCAGGAGACAGAAAGGTCATGACCAAGAACTGTAAATCTACCTTTGAGGGGGAAATGCACAGAATTAACATCATGACATTTCAAATACTTTATCAAGTCCTTGTACAGTTTATTCCTCATTGGCCTCAAGTCAGATTTGTCCAAAGTGAATCCAACAATACAATAAAACTGAGACAGTTGATTCCATCATCACGAGTTTTCAGATCCTCATTTTGCTACAAGCAAAATACTTCCAGAATACAAGTATTGAAACCTAAATATGGGTCAATAATAAACATTCTATGAGTTAATGAGAAGACTGCTCATACTCAAAAGCAAAATTTGTCACTAAGGAACCATTGTTTGAATATTAGAAGACATTCACCTTGGCCAGAAACTCCAGATTTCATACAATTATATAAATATAATAAATATAAAAATATACATACACAATAAAAAGTGGTGCCAGACACAACAAACCCTGCATGTATTGTAGCCTATTTTGGCATGGATCCAGCTGATGTCAGCATATATTGCTTCTATACATCTGCCAAGTCTGAAGTACCTTGAAACAAAATTGATGTTTTTATAGACATTTCACCCATTATAAGTAAATGGGAGGAAAAAAATATTTTAAAAATTCATAAGAAATTTGGACTTTGACTTATTTTTCCCAAAATATAATGTAATGACATCCTCTCTGCATCACTGGCAACCCAAACCAAATTTGGTATGAATTCATCCCCTAATTTTGCTGCTACAGACATGTGAAATTTCATCCACTGTAAGTAAATGGAGGGGGGGGGAAAGGTTTTAAAAATTAATTTAAAAAAATATTAACTTTGACCTATTTTTCCGTAATGAGATCTATTCTGGGTCACTGGCAATCTGTAAACCCAATTTGGTATGCATTCAACCAATAGCTGTTGCTGGAGTGTTAAACAAACAACAAACAGAACCAAACACAATACCCCTTGCCTCCCTTTTGGGGTAACACTTTATCATACCTTATTCCAAACGCCACTTTTGTGTCATTCCCATATAATCTTACCAAAAGTAACATTCAGCACATTTTTATCTCTGAAGCAAATAACTTCCAAAATGTCCATGATTTAATAACAGCATTTTAATGGGAGTCCAAATGAAAACAGTTTACAAATATGAACATAGTTAAATTCAGAACAAAACCTGTCTGGATAATTATGATAGTTAGCAATCATTCGCTATTTACGACAACTGATTAAACCACTGTTTTCCTTCATGTGCTGCGACAGTGACGTGTCAATTAGGCGACTTTTGATATATTGACAAAATGTTGACCATTCTATAAAAAATAACTCACTAAGATACCTACCGAGAGAGAAACCAAAAACACGTGTCTTTTTTAAAGGTACCTAAAGGGAAATTTCGTTAATCTCACCGGCAAATTATCCAAAAATCCCGGCTGAACTTCCTCTTGGCCCATGTCCTCCACAGGGGTCTCATGTCCGCTGTGAGGGAAGTATCTGTCCCTGAAGCGGCGCAGGCTGCGGATCACCGCGGACTGGTTGAGCTGTTGGATCTTTGTGGCCATGAATTCACACTGAACTGTTTACAAGCCCTACAGACGCTGATCAGGACTGTTCTCACCATTGGACGAACATCTAGTCAGAACGTAACATCACGTTGTTTACTTCCGTATGGTTGGCTGTACTAGGGAATTATGGGTATTGTGGTTGCACAATTCCAGTTTAAGTCGCAATGTAAAATACACGTGTTTTCTTACAACGTGTTTATTGTCAACGAAGACATAAAAAACGAAAATAATTTTCGCCCAAACAACACAGACTCGCAATTAATAGTCATACTATTAAAGTTATTCAAGTGGCAGAAAAATGGAATTTGCAATAAATGGAAATACAAGTGGTGCTTTACAAAGCTGGTATGAACAAATCTGGACATATTTCAAGGGACAATGTGGACATCATTGTCCAAAAACTTTCAAACTCCTTCTTTAACTTCTGCGTGTATTTTCATACACACATACTTATATATTATAATGTATATGTATGCAATTGTAATATATTAAAAGCATAACAAAATGGCAATAAAACAATAAATAAAAATGTTACTGTGCAATGTCTTATTTTTAAACTTGTAACAATCTTAAAAAATGAAAAAGTCAATTTTATTAATAACATTTTTATATTAATATTTATGTTATTATAACACATTCCTAGAGCAAAATAAATGCCCCACTCATCAGTCTGGAAATAGGATGACAACTGCTTCTTCAGCAAGACAGGGCAAAATAATTCAACAACCTCCTTTGCAGTCCCTGCCAGTTTCACACTTATCTTAAACTTTTAACTTTCATTCACCTGCTTTGGACAGGACCACTTGGCGAGGGTACGGGTCGCCTGTGGACTCTGAGCAAAAACTTCTTTCTCCAAATTTCTCTCTGTGCCTCCCCTTAACCTTTTATAATTTACACCCCGCCAGATGAATTCCATTTTATGTGGGGTTGACACACATATGAATACTGATCTTATACTGTGTCTGAAGGCAACTTCAACACAGAAGCAGGTTGCCTCACTGCAAAATACTAAGGATTTCCTTGGCATTCTCTGTGTTCCACCCCTGGCCCTGTAGAGGGCCCTCACAGGCAAGCACATATTTATTGAGGATCTGCGTGCCAATGTCCCGAAACTGGAGGCGATCTTCTTTTCGTTCCATAGAGTCAGCACTGCAGTCCTCATACTTAACTGCCCAGAAGCACATTTCTCCAATGTACATCATTGTCAACAGATGGGTATCTGAAAAGATACCTGGTCAAAAACAGAAGCAGATACGGATTAAAATCTGTTGTCCTGTTCAAAAAGAACACCATCAGACACCACTTTAACATTAAGATTATAATGAGGATTAATATTAGCACAACTATTTGGAATACCTGAATAATAAGAATAATAACAGACATTTCACAAATATAAAAGTTCTCTGAGACCATATTTACCTTCAGATAGAAAGGTTGCTGTCGCAGTATCATGAAGTACCACCCCATCATTGAGTTTGACAGAGTTTCTCACCTGAAGCATCCGCATCAGGTAGCGTACACCTTCCTGAATACACTAAAAGAAAATAAAAGAAACAAGCACCATTATACCTAATGCCAACATACTCAAACAAAAAAGAGTTGGACATTAACCAATCATTTCAACCAGACAGATCCTAAATTGTGTCTCAAAATAATTACACTCATAAAACACAATGAACTGTAATTTTCTTTTTTGTTTAACAGTATAGTACCTTAAGGAACGTGTCCTTGTTTTTCTTTATCCATTGTTTTCGCTGATGAAGGGTGTGACAGTACATGTACAGCAGAGCTCCACGTCTCCAGTAAAGGCATTCTAAAAGCTCCAGGCCCAACACAGATTGCACCTACCACAGATCAAAGACAATTGTAAAAACTGTGACAGTAAAGCTATGTTTCATGTTACTGATGTGGATGGAGTAGAACCATTATTATGAGATTGTTGTATAGTTATTAGCCAAACTGAAAAAAAAAATGTGCCCAAAGCCTTTTTAGTGGAAGAGTTTACATCTCTTTCCATAAAATAGTGGCTGAGATCCTGTAAAATAGAGGTAACGATATTTCATAAACTTTCCTCTAAATGAAGCGCTGCAGTCAAATAGTCAGTTGTTTCAAAATGCCAAAGACATTTCTTAAACAGCCTCCAATGGAAAGGTTGTAAAAGATTATGCCAATGTTATATTACTGCAACTTCCAGTCATGTAAACTCTAGAAATGTTCAATACTGGCTAAATCTGGGAAGAAGTGTGGTTTAATTACCATATCATACACAATTTACAACAGTGTCTAGACACAAACCTCTTGGGCTGGTGCTAGTCTCCCTGCCAAAACCTCTGGTTCAGTCAAGTCTTGCAGAAGCTGCTGGATTTTAAATGGTGAACAATCCTCAGGAAACTCCTGGTCCACCAGTTTATTCTCTTCATAAAATGTGATGTCTAAGATTACCTACAAAAGAAAGACATATATATTAACAAAAAGCAGAAAGTTATGTACAAAGTGCAAAGAGTTTGAAAACATAATATTTGTTCAAGATCATGTATACTTCTCTGTAGCCTGCTTCACTCTTTAATGAAGCTTCTTATATTTCTATTGTCAGTCATGATAGTTACCCAAACGTAAATATTACAAGTGGTAAATTTTTATGGAGTATCTATCTCCAAAATCATAGATCATATCATGATGACACTGTAGGGTTGACAAGAGTCAAACAATGTCTGACTATCATTTTGCTGCACATTACATTTAAACCAAAACTGCCAACCACTAGCTATTTCAGTGCAATATGATATAAATAGTTGTTGCCGTTCCTTATTTATACAATTACACATAAAGCATTACACTGTAACAATCTGAGTTTGGACTCAAGCCTTATCCTACACATTTGATTGGTATTTTCCTTCAAATAGACTATAGACTCAAATACGCTTTTGATATAAATCAGTAAGAACTTGATCGTATGTAGCTCCTTTGGCTTCAATAAAGTTGTCATGAAGTACCTGTGTGTAATCCTGAAGCAGCTTGGAGAGGCTGCTACTCTCCCCTCCTTGTCTGTAAAAGCTTTTCAACTTGTCTAGTATGGCAGATGCATTCTGTAAATAGTCATCATCTATGGAAGAATGATAAGTTAAATTACCACCAATAACAGATCTAATTAAACTAACGGCAAATATCTACGGTAACCGTACATTATAAATTGCTTCAGTGACACTGTCAATATTCACTTAATGCTATTTATCTTAGCAGTATTATCCATGCAAAACAGTTCGGCTGGCACAGAAGTAGTAATGTTATTACCTACAAGTTAAAAAAACGACTCGCCGCATGAAAACGTCAATGAAACACTTTATCATTTGCTTGGGATCAAGGACTAATTGCAACATATATGAATCAAGCTGGCATATAATGAACAACTTATCGTATACTCCTTTTTGCATCATGTTTCATTGTTATACTGTAAAATCTATCATCGTAGCTGCATTTTAGCTAACGTTAGCCAAATAACGCTAGCCGTTAACTTAAATTTTCTGACATTTATAAGCAATCCTCAGTCGGTGATCAATGTTAGTATTGGAAAACATTATACATACATGACTAAATCCATGCTATGGCGCCTCTTATTTATGGGTTACAAATGTATTGTCAACATTTCATCAGACAGCAGCTGTTGCTATAGTTGCAAGCTACATTAGATAACATTAGCTAGCTTGCTAGTTGGCTAGCTAGTCAACTGGGGAAGGTTGTTAGCTATGCACATATGGATCTGAAAACGGCCCCAAAACAAATATTTACTACAAATTGATCGATACCTTGTTTTTCTGCTCTGAGACTAGAACACTTAATGTCCAACTCAAATATCCTTCTCTCCAACTCGAAACCTTGTCGCCTGTAGTCGTCGGCCATGACTAAAAGTAATCGTCACGTGAGCAGAGGATTACTCACGTGCCCAAAGAATGTCATTTTTATCCCAAGTGACGCATCCTGTCTGCGTTTGTTTACGTTTTTGACCACATTCGCCACTTTCTCTTTACAATGAATGACCACGCTCTAAACCATTAATTGTTATTACATATATGTAGCGTTTCAGACTGTTCCAGAGTTCGATACTGCCATTAAAAACCTTGACTGTGTTGTTTATAGATGCTCTCATAGTGGTTGTGAAAGGGTTACATGTAAATGAGACTACCGAGCCTCTCTATTTGCCTCGTGCAGGTCCAGCCCACTGAGGTACCGGCCAATGTCATTCAAGAGTTGACTTTTTGGCGTCTGAGCTAATGCTAGCAGCCTCATATTGACCCGTTCAGCCTTCATGATCTGTGTTTTACCGGCTGAAGATTTACGGTATTTCCGCTCGTCGGTTCATCCTCCTGTGTGTGTTTAGCTCCAAAAAAACAAAACAAAACAAAAAAACATGGCGGCCCTCAAAGCCTTGTGCAGAGCGGAGAATTTACTCCTCAAAAACCTCACTGGCCCATGCAGAACCAAATTTAACCACCCTTTGAGCAAGGTCGGTATATATGTGTGTGTGAAGTGAAGTTAACTGGTCAGCAGACTGTAGCTTTAAACGAGTTTATGCAAGATTAAGAGGTTATAATCTTCTGTGTATTACTTGGAGTTAGCTACATATGTTATGTTGTGGAGATGTGGACAGTTTGCTCTCACGTTTTTTTTTTCGTCTTTTATAACTTTACTTTTCCTTTGGGGTGAATCGTCGACGTAATACGCTCTTCGACAAGACTTGCATAACAACCATGCTGG
Organism: Ostorhinchus rueppellii; assembly: GCA_030068375.1. Taxonomy (NCBI): domain Eukaryota; kingdom Metazoa; phylum Chordata; class Actinopteri; order Kurtiformes; family Apogonidae; genus Ostorhinchus; species Ostorhinchus rueppellii. The sequence continues at coordinate 35,932,028 of JAQQZY010000029.1, read as the reverse complement.
ACTGTGTTTGCAACTTTTAGCCATGCTTGATATGAAATTCAGTATCATATGTCATATGCCACAGTGTCCATCAGTCAATACAAACAGGTTAAAATCCAGATTATAATATTTCCATCATATTTTGTCTTATTCACTGACTGGTTTTATGTTATCTGTAATGATCAAGCCCAAAAAAGACAAAAAGCATTAAGAAGTGTCATCCAGAGACTTCCATCAGGTCGACTTTTATTATTATTATTATTATTATTATTATTATTATTATTATTACTAAAGATTATTCAGTTAAATCAACTGTGATATTCATTGTTTTTGTCATGAACAGCTTCTTATTCTAATTCCTGCAGACATCATAGGTTACCAAACATGAATTATAGTATCAACTGTCTCCATAGTCACTGTTAAACTACTAACCACTGTCCTGAAATTGTTCCTCCGTTTTTGTGATGCAGAATCAAAGACATCTTTATTAAATTAGCTATACTCTTTAGATGTTCTAAGGCCTGTCAGAGCATTGTCTTTGAATGATCCACATTCATTCACTCTAAATTTATGAATCAATGCTTTAATATAACACAGCAGGTAGTCATTAGTTACTGCTATCAGTAAGTCAAATTGTACACTGCTGGCACCATAGTAGCAATTTTTTTGGTAATCGGCTAAGGAACACTTAAATTCCTACATTAATCAGTCAGTCCATTCTAATCCATGCCATTTATAGCAGAAAAGTAATGACAACAAAGCACTTGAAAATGTGTGATTGCCAAAAATGTAATCTCACTTGATCTTTGTTGACTCAGAGGATTTTAAAATCTTTGGCAAACTCTGTTGGGTTTGGATTCAGTTGGCTGTGGTCATCGTTAATCTGTGCTCCTTTTGTTGTAGGATTTATTCAGCAGTTTTGCTTATCTTTTGCTTTTTTTCTCCAACCTAACAAAGCCAGAGCAGACATTAACACTGTACAAACATCAGCTGTTCCCTGCCATTTGATTTTTTTTTCTCAACCCAACAACATTTTTTATTTGTGTACATACTGTGATATGGAATGTGAGTGTGTAACTGTGATGTAAGTTATATTTGGTACCTTTTTACTTTGCTTATTGCAGGCTTGTGGCTGTTACTTTTCCACCTCTAACCAGAGAAGCTCACAGTTTTACTCAGATCCTGCAGAGGCAGTTAAAGACATCCCAAATGGAGCCACTGTTCTGGTCGGAGGTAAGATAAAGTTCAATAGTCGCAAACACCCGAATGCTGGATCTAATTAAATGTGCAATAAAATGAAAATTTTCCAGACAACCTGAATGTTAAGTTGGGTAAAAACCTTGATGTTTGACCATTTTTTAATCTAATCCCTCCTTACTTAAAATAAACTAACAGCACTACTTTATTCATCAAATGTTTCAACCCTGTCTTTTGAAGCCACTAATGTATTTGTGATTAAACACTGCAAAGTAACTGCACACAGACATTGTAACGTCAAATCCTATTTATAGTCACCTCTAGTATGACATTGTGGAGTTTTTTCCACTGTGTCAGACCTCTGTCCAAGGGGAAAAAAAGACAGATACAGTATTTAGCATGAGTGTAATTTCAGAAATGTAGAACTGGAATTACCCGGGACCTGTTCCAAGGTTTGTTATTATATTGGTCTCCTTTCATGTGATTTGTAAAAGGTGGAGGGACTGGGAAGTGTTTACTGTACTTGAACAATGAGTACTTAGTTGTGTCCTGTGTTAATTATATATAATTGTTTTTTCATTACAGGCTTTGGATTATGTGGTATCCCAGAAAATCTCATCAACAGTTTATTGAAGACTGGTGTGAAGGATTTAACTGCAGTCAGTAACAATGCAGGGTAAGTGTGACTCACAGCAAATAAGTGTACACCTAAGTGGAGCAGTGGATTTCACAATGGTTACTAATTTTTAACATTGTTTTAAAGCTATCACTGCCCCTCTGAATGCCCAAATACACCACACCTTCTACTGTAACATGCCTGCAGATCCATTTTATTGGAGGAAGATTGTTAACCTTGTTTTATCCTTAAACATGCTGGCCTGGAGACAAGCCCAGAAGTTAGCCTATGATAACTTATCGCTGTTGTGGGCACAAGAAAGAAGCGTGTTAGTTACCGTGACAACCATTATTTGAGCCATCAGGTGTTGTTGCGTATGGCATGTGTTGTAGTCAACCCGCTGTCCACCTACACTTGCTCACCTGTTGTCTTTGTATTCCTTCCTTTATCTGCATAGGTGCGGTTCCACATTATGTTCAGCTGGTGTTTTTTCGTAACACATAATAGACATAGACATAAACAGACTGTATTTGTCATTCAGATTTACATCTAAATGAGATTTCGATGCAATGGCTCAGGAGGCAGCAGGAATAAATAAATCAGACACTATATATGCGAGATAGAAATAAATATGAATATAAAAACTATGTATCAAGTAATAAAAACAATGATTCTGTAAGAAAAAAAACTATGATCAGTAATAAAAACTATGATTCAAGTAAAATGATATGTACACAAAACTGTCTGAAAATAGCCACGCATTTTTATTTTTATTTTCATTTTCAATTCTGAGGCTCTAGAACAGCGGCACTCAACCCTGGCCCTAGAGGGCCACAATCCTGCATGTTTTAGATGTTTTCCTCTTCCAACACACCTGACGGCCATTATCAGGCTCCTGCAGAGCTTGTTCTTAAACTGATCATTTGAATCAGGTGTGTTGGAAGAGGGACACATCTAAAACATGCAGGATTGCGGCCCTCTAGGACCAGGGT
>JAQQZY010000029.1:35917764-35928787 GCA_030068375.1 Ostorhinchus rueppellii | reverse complement strand
GACCGTCAGGTGTGTTGGAAGAGGGAAACATCTAAAACATGCAGGATTGTGGCCCTCTAGGACCAGGGTTGAGTACCCCTGCTCGAGAACCTGCCTTAACATAAATACGGTGTCTACAAGTTTCAAGGTTAAACTTCCCTAAAATGTTTGACACCAACTAAACAGTAGGACTACAGAGTAAACACATGACTCAGTTGTTTTGACACTGCTTCATACCTCTTTAACGGAGGCCTTATAGTGTCAGTTTCATGTGTTTTTCTTCCACAACTGCTGCCACCTAGTAAACTTTTATTTCAGCTGCTTACACATCAACAGTGCAACTTAAAACGGTGACTAAAACCTGATCCCAGAGCTGATGTTTAAAGTTACATTAGTACAGGCACAGCACGGGGCGATTCCTATTGAAGCACACAAACCATGGTTGGACTGCAAACAGATGTTGGAATCTCCATATTGCATATTTGCTATTCCTCTGCACCACTCATTTTTTGAGCCTGAAAACCACTGACATGAAGTGCAACTGTTTGCTTCACAGAAGTTACTGATCACTTAACCATTTTCAGTTGGACTTTGATTTCTTGAAACATTTACTTTAAATGTTGCTGTCCCAGAGGGTTTTCCTCTTCATGCATTTGTTTCTGAATAATAATGGTATTTGCTGGTTTCAGGTCCATCATACTAGCATTTCATTCTATATGTGCAGTACACATACAGACAATACGTTTTCCAGGGGTTTTCAGCCTTTCATAACTCAAGGCCTACCTCTGATTGTCTTTACAGTTTAATAAAAAAAATAAAAAAATAACTTTAACTGAAAAGGAGAAACTGACTAAGCTGTAAAGATGTGCTATGCTACAGTCAGATGTATGGTCTGCTATACTGTGTCTGCCATTATGCGTCTAAATACATTCAGCATCATCATATTGCCTCAGTTAGGTGTCACTGCATACACGGATCATTTCCTACTGTGTAGTGACAAGACATGTTTGTTTTTTGTGTCATGGTGATATTCATATGTATCGGGTCATTGGAATTATTCTTAATTTTGATGTTTTTGGTTTTTATATACTTTATGTGGATTTTTCAGTACTTCTGAGTTAAACTAACTAAATAACTAGCTTTGTAGATGATCAAAAATGTACTTCTAATCTAACCATTTGTAAATACCACAGTATCTGAAAATGACTGAGCTCTATAATACTTTGTTGGTACAAGTGAACATGTATGTTGGATCTGGCCTTACTGACAGAGACATGCATCTGGCTTGTATTGCAACATGACGAGAGTTCAAAATAGTTATAATTAGATTAGTTTTAATGTGTTCCATGACTGATAAACTGGATTATTCTTGGTATATGAAGTCTGCCAGGCCTGTCTCAGTCTTCTAGTTTACAGCTAATTCTTGTATGGATTTCCTGGCTCCGTAAGGAAGAGAGTTGGAAGAGGAAGATGAAATTATGTAACATTTCTATTTAGAGGGAAGACTCCTGAAGCCAAAATATACTATGACTTTTTGTTGCTGTGGACATGAATGCAACCATTCCTCTCCATTCACTTATCATGTAAATGTTGGTAAAAGATTAAAAAATAGTTTTTTTTTGTTTGTTTGTTTGTTTAAGAAATATTTTCATTTTAATTGTCATTCTGTATGGTCACTGTCATTGCCATGTATTGGTAGCAGCAAGAAGCAAATGTTCTGGTTTTTACACAGGTGTCTCATGAAGCAATTATTCACTATTTGTAATGAATTTCTTAGAAGTCATGGTGCTTTAGTGCTATGCAAGGCGTGGAGGAGGGTATCATACCTATTTTCCGTGGTAGAATAGAAACACAGTAGGCTCTTTGTCATGTGTAATAGGAGATGAGAGGGATTCAGCTGTATTCACAAGCAGATTATTGAGCTTCAACAGAAACGTTTCCCCCTGCAGCTTTCAATTTATTCTGAAATCGACCTCCTCAGGAACTGTATGAAAAACAAACGGATTCCAAATAAAGAGTAATAATATTTGTGTTTATAGATTATCCCCGGAGTCTACCTTCTTGAAGTGATAGGTTATGTATGAGATTTAAGATGTCCTTTTTCTTTACCAACAAGTGTCCAATTTATTTATATTACAAATACAGTCAAACCAACAGTGATACATTACTCTGCACCTCCACAGTTGGTGGAAACAATAAAAGCCAGGATGAATAAGACTGTAAACTGGTACATATGGAGGGTATCAACACCAACTTTATTGACTTGCAAATGATTTATGTGGATGCGACTACAGCAGTACAGCAGATCATAAAATCAGAGCAGTTCAACTCTTATAAACTGCAAAAGATGTATTGCAGTGTCAGCATTGTGTGTTGCAGGGTAGTTATCACGATCATCTGCTTTTGGTATTCTGAGAGCACATGGCCTACATTTCTCGTCAGCTGACCTGAGATTAGAATTAAGAACAAAGCAATGGTTTCTATCTGTCAGCTTCATGGGCTAAAGGAAGGGAAGTCTCTCTTAAAATGAAATAAATAAATACATTTTTTTAAAATGTCAGAAATAGGGCAGAATGGATGAGTGTTTTTCTTTTTTATTCTTCTTGCTTTAGTGCAGGGCTTTACTTTAAACCAGCCGCCAGTGTTTTTCCTGCAGAGAGACTTTGAAGGTGGCTACTCAAATGTTGTGCCACCTCTAACTCCCTGCACAAAAGGGTAGGGGGTCTTTCCAAGTAGGAGAACAGTAATTTCTAATAAATATTGCATTTGGTGACTTCGTCTTTAAATGCAGTGGCCTTGTTATGCTGATGCCACTGTAAGTTTTACCATACAGAAATATTATTTTACAGGTGTGGAAAAGAGGCCTTTTCATGTAGGGTGTCAAACAGTTTACCACGCTCTGTTCTTTTTTCTTGAAGACTGTAAATGTAGTTTTCTGTCTAAACTGTCAGTGTGCAGATAACAAGGCCAACAGTAAATTTGCAAACACAGACATGACATGACATGACTTTGGCGTGTAATGCCCAACGGTGCTTACTTTAAAAAAAAAAAAACAACAACCAACCTTTTAAAGTAGCAAAGTAAAATCAGTTATCATACTGTTTTGTCATATTTGTTATTTTCTTCACTTTTATATTACTAGACAAAGCTTGAAGGCATTCTATTCTATTCTTTTTTTTTTTTTTTTAAACTTGTCTTGTCCAGCGTCATAACAGCAGAATGGTGGCCTGGCTGCCTTGTGCCTTTGCCAAGGTGAGCTTCCTAAAGTATATAAGGCTTCCCTTGATATTCCAGTGTCTTTATTTTGGGTTTTGTTGAACCACATTTTGATGCTGGATCTGACGGGAAGAAACTGGGGGAAAAGAGAAGAAAGAGGGAAGAAAGAAAGAGAGCGAAGGGGAAGGAAAAAAGAGAAAGGTGGTGAAGACCCTCTCAGAAGAAAGTATCAACAATAATAGTAACAATAACAACCATACTGATGATTATAATAACAAGAACAAGAAGTACAACTGAGTAAACTGAGCTAATTAGTTAATTAATAAATTAAATTAAATTAAAAACATGAACAAAATATCAAAGAACCACAGCACAAAGTATTCTATTCATGAAGTTGTTTCCGTCTTTGTCTTTGCCAGTCTGAGGCACAAAAAACACTACATTTTGTTCCTTAGTTTAAATGAGAAAAAAGATAGCTGTTCTTTGAAGTAGACGTTCAAAGTGATTGAAAGGAGTAATACTGGCTGCAATCAGACAGAGGTGTAGTCTTGATAAGATGTTTGATAGGATTGTTTTTTATATTGCAACATAAGACAATTCTGCATTGAAAATTTTATAACCTTTTTTTAAAGTCTATGCCCATAAATATATGACTAAGTGACCTTGTAATATTGGTCCTGTCATCGCTGCCAGTTAGTTTCATGGGCATTTGAAAAGCACTGCTGGCAAAATAACATTCCTTGTGCAATAACTGTCCTTGGAATGAGGTTATTAAGTTTACTTGCTAACTATAGTCGGCAGTAATGATGAATATCACACTTTAAAGTTGTCATTTGTCAACCTTTAACTTTTTATACTTGTGTTCTGTGACTGCTTACTTGGAGCAAAAGAAATATTTGGCCCCCTTTAGTGCACAGTTGGTCCTGACAGCTTTCTTTGAAGGCTGAAATTTTCCCCTTCCCTTTCAACAGCTAAAGCTCTGTCAGTTTGTCAAGATATCACAGTTAAATGTAGCTATTAATTTGTATTTCAGAGGAAAGTGTCTCCAACTCGATATATGTCTAACTTTGAATCCGTTTGTGTGTTAAATATTGGATGTGATTAATTTTTTATTTATTTTTTTCTTCAGAGTGGACAATTTTGGCCTGGGCCTTCTCCTCCAGACCAAGCAGATTAAAAGGATGATATCCTCATATGTTGGGGAGAATGCAGAGTTTGAGCGGCAGTATTTGGCTGGGGAGTTGGAAGTGGAACTGACACCACAGGTTGGTTAGAAACACGTAGTTACACATTATCAGTTTATATGCAATGCAATCAAATAGGGTGTTGTGAAAATACACATTCAAACACTAAATTCATTAAAAGAAATCAAAGACAGATGACTATTTAAGTGCATACCAATGATGTTTTCATTGTGATATCTTTTCCCCTGTAGGGTACTCTTGCAGAAAGGGTCAGGGCCGGGGGTGCTGGGGTCCCAGCCTTCTTCACAGCCACTGGCTACGGCACACTGATCCAAGAGGGAGGCTCGCCTATTAAATACAACGCAGATGGCACTATTGCCATAGCCAGTGAACCAAGAGAGGTGAAACTCTTTCATTTTTAATCCAGTCACCATTTGTATAAACCAAATGTCCCCCAATAACACTGGTCTGCAATTTTTAAAAAATTATCTGCTTCAGAGATTAAATATGCTAAATATTACATATTTTAATAATATTAATTGGAAAACAAATGACAAATGTGGTGATTTGCTGATGCTTTCAAGGTATGTGATTAAGTGTTCGTACACATTGTTGTTGTTGTTATTATTATTATTATTATTATTATTATTATGTACATTTATACAATAGATTATAAATTTTCCACTAGATAGAACCTGTAAAGTGAATCTATTGTAATGTGCAGACAGTGTGTTGAGGTAGGTCTGGTAGTTCTGAGACAAATATTCCTTTTGAGTAAAACCCATTCTGTCATTAATTGTCAAATTTCCCATTTTGACCCAACACTGTATCTTGGAAACTTCAGCCAACCATCATTTTGGACTTGATTTTTGTTTATCAGTGATTCACACGTGGTAAAAATGTCACTACTTTTATTCTGGAAGCATTTTACTTGTAGATCAGTGTAATAGTCACTGACCTGACATAGCAGAGGTCAGTGGATATTTCCCAAAACACTTGGTTTAGTCTGTGTTACTGAGGACTTTGAACTGTGTTGTCATTGGTCACAGGTAAGGGAGTTCAATGGCAGGCACTACATCATGGAAAAGGCCATCACCGGAGACTTTGCTCTGATTAAGGCATGGAAGGCAGACAGGGCTGGAAACATTATTTTCAGGTAACTACTGAGGCACAACTCAAGATCTGGAAGTAATGGAATTTTTTTCCAAGTGTGTTGGAGTGAACAAAGATTTTTTTTTTTTTTTTTTAATCAAATAACAACAATATAATGCATGACAAGCCTGTATTTACTTTATAATGGAATCTGCTTTCGCCTGCTTAAAGGCATATTCACCTAGTCGTAATCACCACTGTTGTGTTTGCATAACAGTCAGCCCATGTTGCTGGTGTCATGTGATGAGGAGGAAAAAAGTTAGTTTCAAGCTCACTGCAGTTAGTATTTTTCCAGTCAGTATTAATCACATCTGAATAAAGTAAGTTACAACAGGTTTTACATCTTGAATTGGTCTACTGATGTTGCTTTGCATATGTCAGTCTATACTGACATAAATGCCTTTTATAAGCCTGTTCATTAGCATCCTACAACCCAAACAACAATGAGTATAGATTCCAATCTGGTGCCGCTTTGTCACCAATCTGATAGCATCACATTATAAATTCAATGTTTTGTTTCCTCATATAATGGGTTCATATGAAACATAAATACATGTATTTAAGTCTTTGTCCACAAGAGGGCAGTGTCTTCCAGAGTGTCTACCCAGTTTCCATATCGAGTGCTTTTGTTAACGCATTTCTTTCCCACTTCCCTCCTTGGTCTTGCTCTGCTCTGTTAGGAAAACCGCCAGGAACTTCAATCAGCCCATGTGCAAGGCAGCCAAAATCACCATTGTTGAAGTAAGCAATTCAAACACCAGTCACATGGATGTGGCTTTGATATCTGCCTGGAATGTGTTTAGCTCTGCTTATCTGTTAGTGGAAGCATAACCATGAATATCTTCCATCCATACAGAGACCTATTGGGTAAAATATTTATGATGTCATACTGCAGAACATGAAAAAACACATTCTCAACGTACCTTGACAGAACCATAACAGTAAAATCTTTGCTTCACACCTGACTATTGACAAAGGGTGAGATTAAGACTGATTATTTTATGTTTTGTTACGCTCAAGGTCAGTAACACAAATGTCACACGGGTATAAGGGTCAAAACGTCATTCATTATACTGGCCTTAAAGGAGTTGAGGGTAGTTTATAGGCATCTAAATATAGCTTGTAGACCTCAGATATTATTAATTTAAAAGGCCAAAAAATTGAATTCTCGGTGTCCTTCTATCTCTGGGCCGTCTGTGTTGTACCATATTACATTCTGTCTGGTTACCCACCTGTCTTACATTTGACAGTCCAGAAATGTGATAGCTCATCTCTTCTGTTGTGTGCGTGTATGTGTGTGTCTCGGCCTCCGTCTCGGCCCCTCCAACACACAAACCTCTTCACACCTCCCATATAGACGCTGTTTGATTCAGGGAGCAGCAGGGAGAAAAACTGTGTGTGAAAACCATAAAGCACGCCCGCTTTCTGGAAATAAATCGGCAGCTAAGGGTCCCTCATAAATATAACAGAGTTGCACAAAGCACATTTTCAATTATCCTGTGTCTGCTGGACCTGAGATTTAGCCTGCTGTTGATTAGAAATATCTGTGACCAAATGGAGGGAGTAAATTTTCTCAGAGCTGTTGTGAGGGCTTTGCGGTTGATCCGTCAGTAAAATGTGGTTTAGGGCAATAAATACCATAGTTATTAATGAGTAATAAGACAACAGTGTTACATAAGCTTCCATACCTATAGAGTAAATTAAAGTTGCATGGGAAGACTCATTTCGGTGAATTATGGATACGGTGGAGTGCTGGAACATCGTAGGTGTTTTCAATTTTCGTCCTCGCAGATAATGAGTCTAGTCGCTCTGACAGCAGTGATGCCACCAATAAGTGTCTGTGACGTCTGCTGGAGTAGTGATGTAGTCAGAAGTGACATGAATAACAATGTAGGTCTGCTTAGAAAGCTGCATTATGAGATGCAAGTGTAATTGGTTGTCTTTTCTGTGTGGCAGAATTATTGAAGCAGGATGTGAACGGGGAGGGTGATACTATTGTACAGCAGTCAAAGATCCAGTCTGTTTGGAATGGAGAATAGTAGTGGCCTTTCCTGACTCCACGTATATTTTTAGGGTTATTTTTGGCACAGTTACAGTAAAATGAAAGGATAAAAGAAGAGAGCTTCTTAAGTTTGGGATGCACCTAACATACTTATACAAAAAGTTCAATATACAACTTCAGCAAACTATTATGAATGCAAAAATAATTGCTTGACTTACTTTTCAAACAGTCTTTTATAATAGAGTACTGTATTAGACATAGGTGTGTGGCCTAAAGGGATGCAATATCTATTAAAATTATTCATGTCACAGCTCAATCAATTAACCTCACCTAAAATCCATCCCACAAACCTCACTGAGATCATAAAAAAAAAAAATAATAATAATAATCCTCCTATTTTTGGAGAGCAAAGTGCCGCATCTGCATCAGAACTTAAATGAATCCATTTTAAATATATTTGATGCTCCCTGTGTGCTCCAAAACCAGGCTGTGTCGAACAACTGTGTCAGTTTCAGACTTTGGACACTTTGACATTTCACTCTTTTTCTAATACTCTCTCTCAAATAACAAGTAATTCTTCCTGAAACATGTCATCCATAAACCAACTAAATCCTTGTATCCAGCAGGGCATCTCCTCTAATTTGCGCTGCAGTTGACAAATGAGACAAAACAGGATTTTGAAAAATGAAATGGAAATTAAGTGTATTTTTCTGCCTTGTGGTAATGAAATAGTTTTTGTTTGGCTCGATTTATAAGAATGACATAAGTAACTGAAAGAGGAATCAATTTCCACTGAGTAAACTCCTAGCTAAGAAATGATAAAAAAAAAAAAAAATCATGTTTAATATGACAGTACATTTGTTTTTTTTTTATGCAGTAGTTCGTAAACACAGCTCTCTGAACACTTTAGCTAATTCTCCGGTCAGGTGGTCAGTGAGACGATATCCATTATTTTATGGTAGCGTTTTATGGCAGTAGTGGTAAAACTTGAATATTATCTAGAAAAGGCGTAATCACTGCTGATAATGAAGGAATAGCTTTGTATTGCACCCATTAAGAACCTTTTTATCTTTGATACCGAGGCAATTACCATCTCTCTCTGAAAATAGTTTTATCTTTTTATCGATTCACTGCACTCCCGACCATAAATCTGGTGATAAGCTGTCAATATTGACCCTTCTGTCTTGATGCACAGGATGAGACACGGAAATGACCCAACGCAGCATTTATGGCCTTATGTCATAGCTACTTGCACGTTGTTGTTTTTTTTTTTTTTTTTTTAAAGAATATGCTTATTTTAAAATGACTTTATATTATAAAATGCAAGAAGGGTGTCAAAAAACAAGATGCACAAAAGCACTTTGAAAATTACCAGATCATCGCCAGCTCCTGCCATGGTTGCTAAGCAACCAAGCCCTGCTATTCAATTGTTGAATGTTCCATGGTATCCAGCTGGTCCAGTTATTCCCTCAAGGCCCAGTGCATTGTGGGTTACAGTACACCAGAGACAAACTGAAAGAGTAGTTGGTGCTGTTGTTCAGTCTATCATGGTGAATAAACCACCATTTTGTCTTTAACTGTTACAGTGCGAGTGTAGGTGCAAGAATGAATGTACAACCACGAAGTCATTCAATGAATGTATGCGGTTTGTTCCCTTAACCAAGCAGGGGGTATGAATAATTATACTCCATACAGGGTCATCATAGGCACTCCACTGTACATTTATGTTGAAACAGAAATCGAAGCGGGTACTCAAAGATCAAATATTTTCCATTATAGACAAGAAAAACACACGTTAAATAAAAAAGCAGTCACAATTTCCATAAGTTGATTCATATGTTGGCGATGAGATCTGTTTTTTCTCCATCAGCAAGACGAGGGGTTGTTTTCACCCATGTCTGTCCATGTGACCAGCATAAGTGAGAAATGGAATGAAATTAAAACGTTGCATTAGCTGTCTGATAATCTAGAAATATTTTGCTGCATATACCTTTTTTAGAAATTAAATGAAAACTATTTAGATGGGTATTTTTTCACAGTGCCTGCCAGGTTTGTTTTCTTCCCTGATGCTTCATTTTTTGGCCTTGAAATTCTATTACTCATTTGTTCAGTGCAACATTTCCTGATCGCTGGCTGTTGGACCTCATATTATTTATCACAGCTAAAATTGTTCATGCTATTTTCCTGCACTTACTATGCCTTGTTGAGTTTTCTCTCCTTGTTTTCAACTTGTGTCCTTGACTAATTCCATTACTCAAGCTACTGTTGGCAAATAATTATGATTCCACTCATTTTCCCCATCATTTCCTGCCTAAAGAGGTTTATGAATACGCTGTTTGTGAATATGTAATGGATGTCATAATTATCCCCAGTAAGATTGCTATGTGATCACTCACATCTGTCTGTCTCTCTGCCTGTCTGACTGACTCAGGGCGTTGGTGTGGTCGGAACTTTTGGAATGCCTTTGCAATTTTTTTCATTAATTGTATGAACTTTGATGTGTTAGGCCAAGAAATACAGATCCAACAGCATGTGATGGCAAAAAAAGGCAACTTTGCCCTGAGTATAATGTAACTTGTCTGTCTTTGAGCTGAAACCTCTCCATAGCAAGTGGTGGTAATAGCAGGGCTGGCTCGACCACAACTACAGCAATTTGCTTTAATGTCAATGGACAGATGGGTATAAAAGCCTTTGACATACTTTTTTCCTCCGAAGCATTCATGTGCTTGTTCGTAGCTATGTTTTACTATCAAATGCATCACATCGACACAGTTGCATAAATTCAAGAATGTGCAACTTTCATGAGAATGAGAGACAATAACATTTCATTATAATACATTTTAATTAAGTATAAAACGAAGAGGTAAGTTCATGAATAAACTAACAAAGTGAATCTCAGTGAGCCAAGCCCTTAATGCAATATTTAAACTGAGTCAGAGGTTAAGATGTGAGGATCTCCAGCTGCATAAATCTGGGAGCATCATGTCCCACGTAATACAGTTTATAAATAGATGTAATATAGCATATGCCTTTTACTTAAGAGCTTTTTAGAACTAAACTATGGTTGTATTTGTTTTCAGTTCTCAGTAATCATAATAATTCAGCTCATTTGCAGATGGGTTTGAATATACTGTAGCAAGAGGATAATATTCTTCCCCCTTAAGCAACAAATTAAGATCTAGTCAAATTGTCTTTTACTTTTTATAACAGCACTGGTGTATAATTTTGTTTACATAATTAGTATAAGAGGGATATTGGAGTTGGATGAAAACGGCTCAGTGAAGTCTGTGAACTGTTTGCGCTAATCAAAGGCTTCCTGCATTGGTACATATATCTAAAGGGAAAGCTTTTGTAAGTTGTGAACTTTACAGCTCACCTTTTATAGCAATATCAATAGCAGTCTATGCCCACTTGCTCCATGTGTGGTGTATGAGACATTTGACACATTGAGAGATTCAGTGATTCAGTGTTTGTACAGAAAAAATCTATG
>JAQQZY010000029.1:35875299-35890194 GCA_030068375.1 Ostorhinchus rueppellii | reverse complement strand
TATATATATGAGCAAGGAATGGATGAACATGTTAATTTTATTATTAGTGTTATTTAAACACAAGCTGTAATTAAAAATTAAGTTGTCTTCTGAAGAGAGGGGTTGGTGGTTTGAAAAAAAAAAAAATAGAAAAAAGCTCAGATTAAAGTTGAGGGATATTATTTCAGAAACAGGGACTTTTTCAGTAAAATATATCATTGATTGAACATAAATCAAACATTTACGTCCACTGTCATTGATCCTACTCCTTGGGTTTTACTGTTGAATTAATGTTGTAGAAGACGACTGTGTTTCCACGGTAACTATGGAGCCTCTGAACATCCAAATGGGTCGTATCTGTTGACCATGAAAAGATGAATAACTGCATTTTACACCAATTATTTACATGTATTGATAGGATTAATGGATCAACAGGTATTTAACGTTTCAGATTAGTAGTTTTGGTCGGTGATGGATGTTCAGGTCTTTACACACGAGGTGAATGGTGATCCTTGGGCTGCACTTGCACTTATTCTATGTCCATTCATTTCACAGCTGGTGTTCAGTCACATGTTGCTTGCAACAGTTATCCATTGCTACATCCAGCGAGTGGATTCAGCAAGCTCTGTAGATTCAGATTCTTTATTTGTCATTTAATCATTCCCATCATATATGCCATGTAAAAACAAAATGATGATGCGTTGGGCTCTAAAAACACACAGATAAAACATGTATAGACACAATAAAATAGTCAGCATAAAAATCCATAAATAAATAATGCACATAATAAAATCCGTGATAAAAAATAAATAAACTGCACTCATCTGATGTTGAAAACTATTACCCAGAATATAGCCCAAGTCCATTTAGCACAGCATGGTTGAGATCCCACAGTATATTGCACTGTTTATCTGTGATGTTTATGTGTATTTAACACTGACAGCAGTTGGGTAAAAACTGGCCCAGAATCTCACTGTCATTGCACGTAAGACTTCTGTATTTTCATCCTGAGGGCAAAAGAGAGAACAGTTCATGACGGAGGGGTGGTGTCTTTGAGTTGATTGTTTTGCTGTAGTGACAGTGCCCTGAGGATCACCAAACACTCATTCCTTCATATGTCTTTTAATCATATCCAGGCTCAAAACTGGTGTTAGTCATCTTTTTTTAATTTTTGTTTTATTTTTTGCAAAGCAGGTGCCCTCTTTGATTAAATTCATCATAATTACAGAGTGGAGTGCATTAGCAGGTGTCTGAATCACTGGCTTTAAAGCCAGGAACGCCGCTCTCAGGTCGGGCAGTGTTATTCCCCTCAGGCCTGTGCTCACACCACAGGTCCCTTTGACTGTCAGAAAGTGCATTACTATTGATCACATGAAAAAAGACACTGTTCCTGTGGAATAACACTCCACTGGAAAAAAAAAAAAAAACATGGAGAAATTGTGTTTGAACATAGAAAAGACTGTATTTATGGACCATTTTTGACAGTGCTGAATTTAGTGGTTTTATTGTAGTTTTTTTAGTTGGTATCCCTGGAGAATTTATAATAAAGAATGCAGAAAATGTAACCTCCTCACTAGATGCACCCTCTCCCATATCCTCCATCTGTGTTTTTCCTTCTTCTGCTACTCCACCTTCCGTTTCCCAACTCTTTCCGCTCTCAGCTGATATCTTCTCTACCCAGCTGGCCTCCCTGGAGGCAGACTGAACCCTTATGATGCGCCACACTTGGCGTATATATCCTCTGGTTATTGAGCAGAGAGCAATGCAGGCTGTTCACATGATTGATGAGCAAATGGGATTTTAATTCAGTTACTCAGCCGTCACCCTGTGGCCATATCTGCATGTCAGCCTTCCTTATTTGGAAAGCTCCTTTATTGGAAACAATGAAAGACCTGAAGACAAATTTCTAAGCTAGCTGGCATTTCTGTCTCGTTGATGATCTTTCATATTTTCTTGGTTTAGTTTCAGATGTATTGCAATGTTTTGTTTTTTTCCGAAAATTGTCTTTATTCCATGAAAATAGAAGCAGGTGTACTGCACAGGGCATCACCATCTGAACAGGCAGAGGTGTCACATCCATTTAAATAAGTGTAAAGAAAAAGAAAAGTGTCTCTTTAAGAAGTGGTTTAAAGTTAATAGAGTAGAAAGAACGCAGGGAAGAATCTACGCATTGACATTTTCAAGGTTGTCGATCTGTTTTTCTGCCTCAGCATGCCATGCAGTAGTGGGAGAAACTATGGTCTTTTGTACTTTTACTTTTTTAAAAAAAAAATTATTATTGTTATTGTCACTTTGTTGCAGTGCAGTCCTCTTGGAGTTACTGGTAATTTTACATAACCAGGCTTACATCAAGCCATTTTCATTTAACATTCACGGTGAGGTGTTATACCACGTATGCCTTCAAACTAGAAGGTAGAAGGTTTGATTCCCAGTCGGACTGGAGCTGCTGAAAGAAGGCACAGCTCTCTCTCTGTTATTTCAGTTCCTGCACCTTTTAACCATTAAATACACTTTAAGTTTTTTTCCTGTGCATTTTTCTATAAGTTTTGCTTTGCACAACTAAAGCATTTTTCCCTCTCCTGTTCGAGGTATCTGTCTGAGCAGATAACTCAGTTTTTAATTTGCACAGGTTTGGAGATATTTGACTGGCATTTCTGCTCCAGCTGAAATGCCAGATGGGTGAATGTAATTTCAGATGAGAAATGACACTAAAATAATTCACCAACAAATTTCTGGTACCTTGTGGCTTACTTTTTTTAATCCATCGAGCACGGTACAAATAGATTTTCCTGAAACTATTTTGTACTATGTGTTCAAACACTGAAACGCCAATGAAGAAATCTAATCAAAAAAAAGAACCTACCGTCTACCAGAGTGCCTTTATTTGGAGAAATCGCATTTATTTAAAATTGAGTTTTACAGTCCTGTGGGATATTGCTGTTCTGAAGTGGTTTGAAACCTATGATGTCCAGTTTTGTGTCACCCCTTGTCATCTTGAATTGTGACTCAGTGCCCAATCAAAACTTTCAATTATAGAATTCATGGATGAGCTTTTGTGCCCTTTAAGATAAACTGGATATTTTGGGATGGGCATAACTAGTCCATTTTCTGATCCTTAATGGGCATCAACATGTCAGACTGCCACATTGGCCTCACCACATTTCTCTGCACACTAATGATCCATCGCAATCTCTTTTGTGTGTCTTTTGCCTTGGTGTGTGAATATTTTCAAAGTCTTATGAGTGTGAGCATAAAGTAAAGCTTTACTGAGCTCAAAGCCTCTGAAGATATCCGTGCATTGCAGGCAGGGAGCCACAAAGAAGCTTTATAAACTTGTGTATTTTTCAATAGCTTTTTCTTTTCTTTTTTTGCTGCTTTCTAGTGTAGGTACTGTAAGAGAGAATAACAGTAATGCTATCATGTTTTTCCATTTCTTTAAATAAATTATGTTTTTTTGACTGTTTTGTCTAGCAGGATTCATTTATAATTCTTTTCCTCTGCTACATTTCAAAACAATAAGTAAAGGCGTCGTTGGGTTCAGTTTTGTTGTAAACTGTTGCTTTGGGTCTAACCCTTATTTAATGATGCACCTGAAACCTTAGTTAATCTATTTCTCTTCTCCATTGTCAGGGTAAGATGGTAAAAGGAATGGGAGGAGCCATGGATTTGGTGGCGAGCGCCGGAACGAAGGTGGTGGTAACCATGGAGCATTCGGCAAAGGTTTGTACACATGTGAGATTCTGGAAGCCCACTCTCGTTTGTGTCAACGGCATGCTTGTTCAACTAACATTACGTTTATAAATTACCCCCAATGCCTCATTCTCTTTCACAGGTATCCAGGTTGTATCAAATTGGCAATTTTCTTTTCCTGTGTTAGTACCACCATAAGCAATTCTAGTATCCGCTTCCTGCAATAACAAGTTTGAGTGTTATGACTGATTAAGGATAATTGTGTTAATGGATTGCGTAATGCCTCTTTACCAGAGCACCATCTCATCTTGATGAGGTTCTACACACAAGCCATGTCCTGTTTGCTCATCTTCAGCTAATTTAAATCCAAATCTAGAATTGGAATTGCTGTTGTGGGAACAGCCGATTACTGAAACTAGTCTAGCAGCCAGAGATGAACAACCCAACAGGGCTTCTGACAATCGTAGTAAGCAATGCAGCTGAGTTGGTTTACTTTTACAAAGTCCAGACTGATATGATGCAAGGGCAACGTAACGTTCTGTATTCACAGAAGCATGCTGTTTTTTGCTAATGGGAGCCTGTCTGGCGCCCAGCTATAGTCCAGATGGTGCAGCAGGTGAGCATAAATTTACTGCTCTGAAGCCTGTTTTCATTCATGATGGGGCTGGGAGAGGAAATGTGTGATGTATGATGGGTGCTTCTTAAACCGCGTCAAAGGCGCTGGGATGTGCGCTTGTTCTTAAAGACGACCGGTGGGGGAGTAGACACACACCCTCATAGATTATCTGCTGTGTATCCTTGGGATAATAGATGGGTCTTCACAACCAGCTGTATCCCTGGATATACGACACTAAACGCTACATCCCTGCAAATGTTTGAGACACTGACATGACAGACCTGCTTCACTGGCATAACTGAATAAATGACCTTTTTTATTCTTTTTTTTTTTTTTTAACTAGCTGCCCTTTTCTTTCAGGGAGGAAAACACAAAATCTTGGACAAATGCATCCTGCCTTTGACAGGGAAGCAGTGTGTGGATCGGATCATCACAGAAAAAGTATGTAAAACTGTTTGTTTAATTTGCATAACTATATTTTCAAGCCTTCATCCAACAAAATCAAAAACGGCAGGAGGTGGAAGGCATGAAAGAATAATGGCCTCTTAGTCAGAAAGTTGGGTTGCTTACTCATGGGTACTACATTGACTATTCCAGTACGGCTATAGTCAGACTACAGGCAAAGGGCCCTAATCTGATTTATTTTATGTATTTATTTTCCTTCAAATATGTGACTCCCTACACTCATAAGGCGGGGTGGTGGTGGTGGTGGGGTGGACATCAGAGGAAAAGTAGTATCTACTACTACTTTGCTCCCTTCAGGGTTCACCACAGCAAATCATCTGCTTCCATCTGACCCTGTCCCATGCATCTTCTTTCACACATATATTCTGCACGTCCTCCTTCACCACATCCATAAATCTCCTCTTTGGTCTTCTTCGCCTCCTGCCTGGTAGCTCCATCTTCGTTATCCTTTGCTGGCTTCCACTGCACCTCAACTTTATAAATGAATGTGTTAACACGGCTTCAGTGGCCTCCATGGTTGCGCCAATATATTAGTGTGTTGTCTTTTTTTTTCCTTATTTGGGTTAGTTGTGGACAGTGACCAGTTGATGCTGGTATTTAATTTTATCCACTTTTTTTTTTAAGTAATGTGAACAGCCAAACAAAGCAACAAATCTGAATTGAGCACTAAGGATTGTAGCTGATGTCTCCTGTAAATGAGTAAGAATTTGAGCCTGGATGCAGATGAGAGCATTGTGCAGTGAGTTTATTTAACTTTGTAGCATAGAAATATCATTTGTGTATTATTGGGAGGATTTTTTTTGCAGAATATTGGTATGTATCAACTTTGTTTTTAACAGTTTATTATTGTGTAATAATGAGGTGTAGAAGGGGATTCTCACCAACCAACATTTTAAACAAGCCTAATTAGTATTTGTGCAGATGGCAGAAGAATGTGCCGTTACTGTACTTTCCTGGAGAGTTGTGTGTTCAACTGTATGTGCCTTCCCTCCCTAAAATAGATCTTTACACCTGGAGTTATTGGGCCATTACACGGTGTTAGCAGTTCTAAACTCACCTGCAGATTTGACCAGTTCGTACACAGATCCCTGATTGATTACCATTTTGTGTCATCCCCCCTGAGGATTTATCCCACTGACTTTTTTTTTTTTTAGGGGGGGGGTGCTCCTTGGCTCCAGGGGCCTTGGTCACTGCCAAGGACGAAATAAAAAAAATGCAGGGATCATTCTCTGATCATCAGGCTTCATTTAACGCTTGCGTTTTGTTGTGTCGTCTCGATGTAAACAGGAAGTGAGTTTACGTGCGGTCAGATCCCAACCAATAAGACTGCTTGATTTAATGCATAACACTATATCCAACTAATGGGAAGAAAGTCTGGCGCTAAAACCTCACGATAGATGCAACTTCACGAGATTCAAAGGAAAAACATCATGGCGCTGGAAAATAGAGCGCGTGCCTGCAAACCTGATGGATTTTATATTTTATGGATTTTATTTTAGCAAAATTATTGAGGAAAAATGAAAAAAACCAAAAAAAAAAACACCCTAAATATTTTTTAAAATGAGTACAGCAGCGCTGAGCTAGCAGTATACTGGCACAGCACCGTTGTTCCATCGTCTGGGGAGAACCCTGCATTGTTACAATTTCCCACCAAGAGTGACTCCGTAACTAAAACAAGTGGTTCCAGACACAACAAACCCCGGCCCTCACATACTGTATATTGTAGCTTATTTTAGCATCGATCCACCTGATGTCATCATGTCTGTGTGTGTGCTGATGTCAGCATATCAGTTGCCTCTCTATATGTGCCAAGTCTGAAGTGAAGCCAAACAAAATTGACGTTTTTATAGACATCTGAAATTTTGCTCATAAGTAAATGGGAGAAGAAAAAATACTTTCAAAATTTGAACTTTGACCTACGTTTCCCAAAATGTAATGAGATCTCTTCTAGGTCACTGGCAATCTATAAACCCAATTTTGTATGAATTCAACTAATAGTTTTACTGCTAAAGTGTAAACAAACAAAACAAAAACAATACCCCTTGCCTGCGTTGGGGGAATATGTAAATATATGTATAGCAGTTATGTCCTGTTTGTTCAGTGAATATAACACAGAGTACAATCAAACATGAAAACCTACATGTATATTACGTCTTTATTTCAAAACTGTACTTTTCTCAGACTTCAACATACACACAAGCAAAAACAGCCACACAGCATTTGTTGATCCAATAGTGATATGGGTGGAAGGAAATTACATTTATTCAATTAGGATTCATTTAGTCTGATTTCAGTAAGGCAGCTGGTTATTGATCTTGTTATTCTTTTTTTTTTTTTTAAATTTATTTTCCTGGTTGGGGTTGGGTTTCTAATTATTGTGCATTTTGTTGATACTCCCATCCTGCCTTGTGGACCCGTATGAAGTTGTTAATCCATATTCTATGTGACATGTTTGTCACATCTTATACTCTCTTGCTGTGGAGCTTGGGCACTTGATGGAGGAAGTTTTACAAGACAAAGAAGCATTTAACCGATTCTAGGGAATGTTTTGGACAAGAATGATTGATCCATTAAAGTCTGCGCTGACATAAATCTTCACTGAAAGGCCTTTGAGTTTATTGTCAAATCAAATAAAGTACAAATCCATAATATTTTGACAGTATTTATGGTCAATTGTCACATCAAGCTAGACAGCTAGTACTGGTAAACAAATCATTGTTGCTTTCTCAGTACAGGCAGCTATGGCAAATACCACTGGCCAGCTGGTCATGGTTTTGTTACCTGAAGAAAAATACTGGATTTTACCTAAATCAGGTACAAAGATCCCAAATCTGAAATCAGAACTTTCCATCATATGAGCATTTTTAGTGATGCACATGCCAACATATACCCATTAGCATCATATCACACTAGTGTTGTTGGTATTTAAGTTCACACTGATCTGAAATCTTTCAATACCTGAAAGAACAATTTTGCTCAGCCTGACAAGGAGCTCTCTAAGATTGTTTAAAACCCTCGGTCAGCTTCAGGCCGAAAGGGTATGGAGTATTTTAATTGTTCTGTTGTATGTCCATCCATTCAACAACATAATCACATTATCTGAAGAATGCACGGACATATTTGCACTACATGTATATTGTGGATGCATCTTGGGATGGAGCAGAAGCCTGTTGTAAACACTTTTTCAAGGACAAATAGCCTTGTATCTTGTACAGTTATAATGTCTGAGTACTTTCAAATGTAAATATGTATGTAATAAGTTTTCCACAAAGACAATGTAATCTAAATTATAGGGCAGTAACTTTCAATAGAATCTTACACTATATTTTGCTGAGGGGTATAAAAAGTGTGCAGCATGTTATGTTATCATTATACAATACCTGCTGTCATTCCATACAACTGTAATTGTGTACGAAAGCTGTCTGTTGCCAAGGCTGTAATAGAGCTGCAGTGTACTGAAAGGCCAGTGCATATGGAATGTGGTGGGAGTAGCTTAACCTGACCACAAAACAAAGGTACGGCTTCTGTCCATTAGAAGTCATTTCACAAACAGTGCAAAGATCTCTTAAAAAATCTTGTTCTCTGGCTATTAGGGGAGGCACGTCACCATGACCATGTCTGTGTCCTCTTCTTGGAATTATAAGATATTTAGCTTCCACCCTATCAGTTGTTTTTTTGTGCTCATAGATGCTTGTAGCTAGAATCTTCCACAAGTCCAAAGTGATGGAAAGCTGAAAGCTTAAATTTTCTCTGGACTCCAGATTGGAGAATTCATTGTTGAGCCCATTTTCTCCTCAAGGCTCAGTGCTTTGGTATTAACAGCTTGGGATTCATATTTACAAGTGGTGCAAAATGTTCTGGCTAACCATAGCACCCCAAATTCTGATCAGCTAGTTGAGGACATGATAAAAGAACATGAAGAGATGCAGAATGTTAGTCAAATTCTCACATTTTGGTTTATTTTTCAACCTAGTTTGGATGATGTAAGTGTTGAACATGGGAACAGTTTAAAGATGTTTCTGAAATAGATACTAGAAACCAAAGGAAATTTAACCCCGATATGATGGAGATTACTGCTGGTTCCTCCAGCCAAAAATTGTCACTGTCCACAAACACAAGAGACCATGTCTGAAGCATTTTGGAACAATTCTGAGCCAAGCTGATGATCTCTGGGACTTGGGCTTTTACCTCATTGGGCCTGATGCTCACATCTATAAGTTAATGTGACCAGTTTAGTACATATGATCTTCTGATTGAATACCCGATAAAGGATACTGGCCTAAGATTGGAATATGAGTTTGTTTTTTGCATGTTCATAAATCAAAATCCTGCTTGTGAAATTCCTGTTTCATATTTGGAATCAGAATGCCAGATTTAATCAAGGTCAGATGTTCTTCCTCCAGTAGCAAACAAAGATTTATTTGGTTGCCCAGTGTATTCAGGTGACCTGAAATTCTCACTCCGTCTGAGGTCACCTCTGAGGTTAAACTGAATAAAGAAATGTTTACCTTACCTGATATAATCCTCCTTGAAATGATGTGTTGTCTCACCCGGTGGCAAACACTGTGAAAGGAAAAACTGACAGTGTAAGGAGGAGCAGGAGTATTTTTAAATAAAATTCCCCTGGCTTTACTAAATCCAGTCAAATAGGATTTTAATCACCGACATTTCACTTAAAGCTATTCTTTACTTATTCCAAGAATACTGTAAGATGTTCTTGCAAAGGTGGAATGAGGTGAGTGCAAGTTGAAAAATGGCAAGTTGGAAACTGCAATTATGGAGAACGGAGGAGGGAGAAAACATGAGCTGTATAGACACTATTTGTAAAATAAATGTATCAAATGTGCAGGAGGGAAGAGTGCGAAAGGTTCAGTGGTTAGAGGAGCTCGGTGCCACTGCGGTTTTGTGTCCTTTCCCTCGGTAGTCAGTTCCCTCTAACCCTCTGGTAGTGACTGCTTTTGGAGTCGCTCTCTGAAAACATGACCTGTCAGAGGCAAAGTCCAACAGTGGCTTTCTGTCCTCTTTCCCCCACTGTCTGTCCTTATCTGCTCAGCTTGCTTTTGTTATGATTACACAACAATTCATAGCGAGCAGATTTCTGTCAACATTTATAAAGGTTAAAGCTTTTTTGACGGCCCTGCCAGCGATGGTACCACCTCCTCTGCTCGACCTTCCTCATTTCATCTCCTGCTGCTTTCTCTCCTTCACTCTCCATTAGCATTCTCTTCTCTTGTTACATCCCCAGCCTTTTGCTTTCTCCTTAATGACTTCAGCACATACTTTCAAACATTCATAACTTCTCTTATTTTGCTCTATCCCTCAGCATATTGTCATTTCCTCTCTATGTCCATCTGGGTTTCTTTCTTTTCCATATTGGCTTATTCACTTTATCTACACCAGGGGTATCAAACTCATTTTAGTTTTCGGGGCCGCATACAGTCCAGTTTGATTTCAAGTAGGACAGACCAATAAAATAATTAAAATAAAAATGAAAAACAAGTCAAATTACATAATGGAACATGTGAATAACCTGAAATACCACATACATGTAATTTAAACAATATTATATCTAAGCTTTTTATTAATATGACTCAGAGATCATAGTGGGTCTACAAATGCACAAAGCATTTGGTAACAGACATAATATTGTTTAAATCGCAGTTTTTTTGTTGAGAAATTTCAGGTTGTTCATATTTGTTAAAATTATTCACATTTTATTGTGAAAAATGTAAATCTTTTCATGTTTTTCACATTAAACCAAGGGGAAAAAATTGGAGTTGTCATTACTTCAAGTTCTTTTTTACTTGATTTCTTAATGTTTTCAATGTCAAATTGATCTCGCAGGCCGGGTTGGACTATTTGGAGTATGGCATTACTGACTTCAGATTTTTTCAGACTGACTTATTTGTCTATAAAATCGAAGTCGAGTTGATTAGTTGTGTGATGTTATCATCACATTGACAGCGGAGAAACGACACTGACACACAGCCGTTCAACAATGAGCAACTTCCACTGAAGTTCACTGGAACATTAACAATGTACAGTAAAGAACAGAATAAAAAACTGTACCGACAAAAGCATCAACAGTCCTTCTCAGACACCGAACCAAAAAAATCGGCTAAAGTAGGGATTGTCTTCATGAATTAAATGAACAGAATAATTCAAACACACTGGCTGTCCACATTATTATTCATTATTGGTTGGGCTTGCGTGGTTCACAGAACATTACTTAGACCATAGTTTTTCTAGAGTTTAGGTCCTACTCAAAGTCCTCTTCTTCCTTCACAGTCCTTGCACTAGTAATACGCGGGTCAGGTTTTGTTTTTTGTTTTTTTTCAAACCCACTTTTGTGGAATTATTTGACCCACCCCACATTTTTTTTGGACCCGCACCAACCCCACCCGGGTCAGCTGATCCGTGCATCACTACTCTGCGCTCCATATTTTCTTGTAGAAAGATGAGAGTATCAACATGTGCTTGAATGAAGGCACGAACGTTGTCAGGTGATGTACA
Source organism: Ostorhinchus rueppellii (assembly GCA_030068375.1). NCBI lineage: Eukaryota > Metazoa > Chordata > Actinopteri > Kurtiformes > Apogonidae > Ostorhinchus > Ostorhinchus rueppellii. Next base: position 35,878,931 of record JAQQZY010000029.1, on the reverse strand, counting down.
GGAGAGAGAATAACACTTGACTTTTGCCAGAAAGCATCAACGTGTCAATAAACCAGCTTTTCTGTTACTGCCCTAATTTGGTGGCCGGTTTTGGGCTTCAGGCTGTATATTTGACACCCCTGGTCTACACTAGACTGGTCAAAACCACCTCTAAATGCTTGTATTGTGAAAATACTGTAATTTTTGAACATGTCGGTGGCTCTTTGTATACTGGATTGCACTATTCAGTGTGTGGTATATCAGCAACATGTCAACAACATTTAGCCCTGAAACTTGAAGCCAAACTGTGATGACCAAAGGGCTGAGTCAGAGCATCTTCAGACTGTGTGGTTGTCCTTCCTTAGTCCGCTATTGGTACCAAACAATGCAGACCAGGGACATCCAACAAGACTCCTCTTAGCCTAAACAAGTATCTGTGGGAACAAAGTTTCATTACCACCTTTCAAACAATGTGCGAGTCCCTTTTACCCACTGAAAACATCCCTAACCCAACATCTGGACTCCACAAGATCTCTGAAGGTGTGCTAAGGTATTTGGCACCAAGACATCAGGAGGAGAAAATGAAGCCCAAACACTAGACACGTTTGTCTATTTTTTTCATAGTTTATTTAGCTTTACTACTATTTATTCCCCTTTTGTTGTGCTGCACAAATGGAAATCCTTATTTTCAAAGGCAATTCATCACATTCTCTTTCAATGAGTCTTAGTTACATATTTTAAAAAAACATTGGTCATTTTGCTAGCTGCAGAAAAATATCCAATTTTACCTAAGTCAGGTGTGTTCGTTGCAAATCATTAGCAAACTAGCATTTTTCCTGCATGTCAGGTTTTTGAGATATGCACAAGTCATTAGCAGTATATCACACCAGTGATCTTGTTGATTAATTCAAAGTGATCAAAATTCAGATGGCTTCCAATACCTAAGTAAATAACTTGATGCAGTGCTTTGCAAACCTGAAAGCTAAAATGTTCACTGAACTCCATATTGGAAAACTAACAGTCTAAGCTCAGCTCTGGAGAATTAGCTGCTTCAGTTGTGCAAGTGGTGCAACATTTTCTGGACAACCAGGGCCCCAGATTATGGCCAACTAGGTGAGGCTATGTTAAAAACTAGGGCTGTCAAACAATCAAAAACTTTTTATTAAGATTAATCACAGAGTTACTATGGATTATTTTTGATTAATCATGATAAAATAGCCTTTACTTTTAATCTATATAATTGTTTCATTTTGCATGAGCAAACAGACTCAAGAAAGAAGGGAATATATACGCACTTAATGTATTTGTTACAAGCTGGGTGACGTTAGCTGAAGTGCTAGCAGAAGCCCCAGCTAACGTACACTTCATGTTAATGTGGTATTTTAAACTAGAAGTGCTTTGGTGAAAAGGAAACTCCTTCCTGCAGAGTGTGTATAATACTTAATGAGGGTCGAGTCTTCCGTCTTCGGGTTTGTTTGTTTTTTGCACTCATATACCCATCCAGAGGGCCAACGTGCTGTTTAGGGTCTTCCATCTACCATCTGCAAATGGATACATTGCGTTAAAATTTGTAATCAGATTAATCATGATGTTGGATTAATCTGCATTAATGCATTAATTTTGACAGCCCCATTAAAAACATATGCTTGGATGCAGAATGTCATCCAAAACTGTTTATTCCACTCACTTTTTGTGATGTAAGTGAGCACGGTAAATGATTTTATCTAGATATTTCTGAAACAGAAACCAGGTACCAAGGAGCTTAAACCCAGACTTGACGTAGATTCCGTTGGTTCCAACAATGGGAAACTGTCACGGCCTACAAGCACAAGAGACTGTCTGACACATTCTGGAAAAATTTGAATCCAAGCTGAGGGACTCTGCTTCTCAGATTTATTCTTCATTGGCCTAGCACGTGATCTTTAGATTGTGAATGCACAATGAAAGGTGTTGGCGCAAACTGCAAAATAAATGGGGTTTTTGTTTGTTTTTTTAATCCAGGTCATTTAAATCGAAATTTCACTGGATTTGGAATCAGCACACCTAATTTAGTTCGGATCAGATGTGTTTTTCCCTTAGTAGCAGAGCCAACTGCAGTCTCAGGTGTAACATTATAGATAAATGTCTTATTTGCTAATGGGCTCAAAGCAGAAAGGTGAATATCAGCAAATGTTGGGCTGACGTACACTGCCCAGCTTACATTCAGTATTTTAGCACTGATTACAGGACCCATTCATTGTGGCCTCCTTTATGCCATGTGGTATTTATGCGGTGTCACACAAACATTACTGCATTTCTTAAACAACTGATGTTTGTTTAAGAACAGAAAAGCTAATCATTGCATCAGATACAGTTAAAGAGCGTGTTCAAGCTGAAACGTACTGATAATTGCAGTGATTATCCAATGGAATCTTACTATTTATAAATGTATTTATTAGGTTAGGGTGTGCATGTTGGTGCATCCCTAGTTTCCATTCCAGTAAACAAAGTATCTTCAACATTATGTCACTTCGGTTGAATATTGCTCGAATACTCATTTGTTAATTTTTTTAGGTCATAAAATCCAGTGAAATTGTTTCATTTTCTATGCAATACAGAGTGTAACGATCAGCAGAGGAAATATACAGTCCTCTGCAGTACAAACCCTGTGGCATTTAGGGCCTGTAATAAACCTGCTAATGATTATACTAAATTAGTTCTTCAGTGCTTGCTAATTGCTTATTTTATTTCCAAAATAGAGCAGTAACTGAAGCCTTCAAAAACTGCCAGAAAATATTGTTTTCCCTCCACACAGGCAAATGTTCAAGCAATGAAACACGGAGTATATTTTTATCAACAGTGCATTCTCACTGGCTTGCAATGTCCACAAGCTATGGCAATTCAAGTGTTTTCCTAAATAGAGTAGCTATCTTTGATTTAAAACCCAAGTTGGTAGGGAACCTGTTGCCTCAGGCTGTGTCTCTGCAGCTGCTCTATAAGGCTGGGTCTTTTTGACACCATGCTGCCATTTGTTTCATCTTAACCACCTTTCCCTGCTTACAGGCTGTTCTGCTCGCAGCGCCGTTGCTGAATGGTGCGTTGTGATTGTTTTCATGTTCATCGCATGTACATGGAGTAAATCATTTCACTTCATAAGGCTGCTGTCTTAATATAGTATGTCTGTTACTGTTTCCATAGTCAGTAGTTGTATAGAAACAGTATTTTACTCTTTTAAATAGCAAAGTAGAAACCTAATTGTACACTCATTCATCATGGACATAGAACAACTCCTGAATTATTCAATTACCATAACAGACCCAAAAAAAAGTCTTATCTATGGTATTGTAGCAATGACAGCGACGTCAGTGACAGCAGTTATTATTCTCTCAAAAAAAAAGTTCTGTAATGATCCCACTGTGAGTTCTTAATACCAAATCGACACCATATAATTATTGCAATGTAACTGGCGTTTGAAGCATGTGAAGTGTATTTATAGGGGGGGTTAACATAGTTCTGTTAGACTTATCCATCTGTTACTCTCATTTGTCTTACACATTGGGCTGGTCTGTATGGTGACGGATGATGATGATGATGATTATGATGATGATTATGATTATTATTATTATTATTATTATTATTATTATTATTATTATTATTATTATTATTATTATTAT
>JAQQZY010000029.1:35852405-35869571 GCA_030068375.1 Ostorhinchus rueppellii | reverse complement strand
ATTATGATTATTATTATTATTATTATTATTATTATTATTATTATTATTATTATTATTATTATTATTATTATTATTGTAAGAACTTCTCAGCCCACTCCTACCCAAACAACACATGGGGTAGACTGGCAGCTTTTTCATGACTAACTTGTTTGATTTGGTTAATGACGGTAATGGCTTTGAAGCCTGTGAGAAAGGTGACTCATCAACATTTTGCAATAAAAAAGGCTAATTTGTAAAGTGTGAATTTCCAAAAGTGGGTCAGCAAATGGTGTTGAAATCTACCCTGACATTTGTGTTTCTTGGCCTTATCTGTTCTGAGCAGGCCGTGTGAGCTCACGTTGACATTACAAAGCACCTGCAGTATCTGCACACTGATGTTGCACCTGAGTAAGGTTACTGACCCCCACTGGTGATTTCTGAATTCTTTAATTTCTTTTTAATCCCCAGAGGCCCTTGTCACAATTAGAGATGCTTGTTGGTGTCAGTGTTGCCAATAGACCCCTGCTCATTGTGATGTTCCATCTGTCTTGCTATGTTGGAGTGAGATATCTGCCTCCTGCCCTGTCACTGTGTGTATGGACCTAATGAGCTCAGAGTGTTGACAGGCTCTGCCTCAATGCAAGTGTGGTTTAGCTTGTCATTCCCTGCTGAGAGAAGCAACAGGGCCGAGCTCAGTTGTGCCTGGTCTGACTTACATGCATAAATAAGGATAATGACGTCATTCCACTCCCTGTGTAAATGGATGCTTGTACATGCTGTATATTGCACTGCAGCTGCATGAGTTCACACCTGCATTGTGACGCGACAGACTTTTGTAAAATATTAATATCCCATTCGATTGGAAAAATAATTTGTGATTCTTAATCAGGGATCTATGCCCATCGTCTGTGGTCCATCTTTCATATTCCTTGTCCGTCATATCCTCTTATGTTCTTCGTGAGTGAGTAAGTTGGCGTGCAGACCTATGTGTATTTATGTGACTGTATAATGTATGCATAAAATCAACATTATATATACTTGTGCCACTTTGTATACCTGTCATCCCGTTTTGTTTACCATCAAAAAATATTTATCTTAATTTTAATCTTGTTATAATGCAGAATAAAATAAAATACACACACACACACACATACACACTTTGATGCATTCAAAGTATTTTCCCCCACATGATGATTTTTGAAATTATAAAGTCTAAGATTTTCCATCTACCATCTAGGGGAGACGCAGGTCATTTTATGCAGAAAGGCAGCTTAATAATGGTAAAGTAGGAAATGACAAGCACAGAAAATTACAGTGTTGTGGATCAGAAATTTAAATATCACCCAGTTCAAGGATAAAAAAAAAATGAACTTTTGAAAGTTTCTTTCAAGAAATAAGACTGAATTCACTGAGTTTGTGCTTTACAGGTTTCATTGTAGTGATGTATTGATTGGTTTGCTTTGTCATTTATGCAATAAAAGAGAAAACATTTCTTCGTTTTTCTTTTTGAGAAGTTTAAAACATTGTCTGTCATTGCAAACGATACACCCTGCTATTTAACTAAAATAGCAATAAAAATGCTCAATAATTTGCAATTGTCTAGCTGGTGCCCTGACGGTCACCATCATGAATGATGAATGCGTCACCAATAATTACTGTTATTTTGTAATTTATGGACAACACTGAAGTGGTACTCTGCCTGTTTCCTCTTGTTCTCTTTGCTGGGGTGGGGGGGGGTGCCATTACTTTCAGGTCATTTTTATAATTGAGGACGCTCAAGTCCTCATCGGTGACCCCAGCGACAGCACGTAACCAGGTTCAATCCCATTAAACAATACATTCTTTCTGTGTCCTGATCACCAGGCCGTGTTTGATGTGGATAAGACAAAAGGCCTGACTCTCATTGAAATATGGGAGGGACTCACTCCTGACGATATCAAGGCATGCACCGGCACAGAATTTGAGGTGAGTGACAGAACAACTTCACTGAAAGGATTCACATCTACTTCTATCTGTATTCTACAGATGCAATCACTAAACATCTGCTTTGTCTGTTATCTTCTAGGTGTCTCCAAACCTGAAGCCGATGCAGCAAATCTAGATGGTTTTGCGCCAAATGTTAGAAGTATTTTTGGTTTGTGTCATTTAATTTCTCTGTGATAACCATCTGGAGGTTTTGAAGTCTGGAAGTGTTCAGATAAGCTTATAAAACACAAATGCTCCAGTCAGTCAGTTCAGTTATCAGCATGCAAACACCAGGAGATGACAGAGCATTACAACTGATACCATTCAGAGTTATTAGTATTTTACTCGTGTTGGTGCAGTTATACCAAATAATAAGTCTCTGTTTTGTTTGAAATGCAAATAATTTCTTGTGCACTGCCAACAAAAAGGACACAATAACTCTGAATAGAATTTATCTTGTGAATCATAGTTACTGTAGAGTACAGTTGTAACTGTAACAGTAGAAGGAAACTGAAGGTTATACTTGATAGGAGTTGGCTGAATTTTTGTATAGGTCAAGTGATTCATCTTGTTTTTTGCATCTTCCCTGGTTAAAAAAAGATATAAGGCAGATATGAATAAAGCCTGACTGAAACATGCTTTTAATCATCACGTCAGACAAACTCTGTTAGATTTCTTTTCTTTTTTTTCATGTTTCAGAGTTGGAGAGAAAAAGGTTTATTGTGGTAGAAAACATAAAGCCTTAATATTTTTTTTACCCAGACATTTACCGTCCTCTCTGCTTTTGTACATAGAACACAAATACCAAGCTCCGTGCAGTGTTGAACAAATGGAATTGTGGTTCTCAATCATAATGGTCTCACTTTGAAACATTTCATGAGTGCAAACAAGTCTTATCTTGAAAATAACCCAATGTTTTTTTTTGTATATTGCAATAAATCTGACGACAAAATGATTGAAAGCAAATGACTGCTTTGAGCGTGATGGTTTCTGACACTCTACAGGTTAGTGCTTTCTATATATGGATGCTGGTCTTACATTGACATTCTTGATGTGATTTCTCCACTCGACTAGAAAGGCGCTGCTATTACCTTAGGGCTGTTACATAACTCACGAATTCAGCCAATGGGCTTTTGGTCTCAAGAAGATCAACTAGGTTGGATCATCAAGCAGAAAAATGGAAGAAAGTGACAGGGGCCATTGCCACCGGCTGTTCGTGTTAATCCAGCACATCCCCTTATGAGTCAAAGCAGAGCGGTACCCTATAAGCCTACATATTTTTAACCTACTTCTTAAACTGCGACTGGAACTCTGTGGAAGGGATTTCAGGAACATGGCACAGTTTCAGCGTGTTTGAGGATGAGCACTACATGAACCTTTTGTTGTTGCAAACAAAAAACATTAAAATGTGAGTCATTTTTCTTTCAATGGAGGTTGAGTTTGTACCATAAGATGATGTCAGACAGAGTGAGTACCAGTAAAGTGGATAGCAGCAAAAGATATTCCACAGTAGTCGCTTTTCCATTAGGCGTATGCACAAAACTTTATCTATAATTACTACATATAAAAAAAATAGAAGTGTGCAATATCTGTTTTGTCATAAAATCACAAATGCAATGATTTGTTTATGCAAAATAATTCCAAATCGTTCCAAACAATTTATTCAACACACATTGAACAATCACACAGTTCAAAGTCCAAGGAGCAAAGCTCAGTCCAATCAGAATCCTCTTCAGTTCTGCACCATAGGTACTGAACCTTGAATCCAGGGTGTCCAGAGTCCGAAGGGGCAGGTGAAGTCAGGGCCGGTCCGGGGGTCAGTTACCAGATGATCCAGCGTAGGGCGAGCAACAGATGTGGTCGAGGCCGTAGGGCGGGTCGGGTATCCGGGGATCAGGCTTAGAAGACGTGGTCCAAACGAAGGTAGACGATACCAATCGGGGAACAGGCAACAGGCGAGGTCAGACGGAAAACAGGTCAAAAAGCAGGTAACAAACAGGAGGAAACACTGAAAAGTCATGCAAGAGGCTATGAACGATCTGGCAGAGAACAGGCAGAAGAGAGGGGAATATATATAGGGCACACCTGATGAGCCACACCTGGCCCATCAGGTGCTCCGGCTTAGACTGACTGTTTTGGCGGGAAAGATATTTGACAGGAGAGAGAGAGAAAGAGACAGAGTGAACAGGAGAGAGAGAGAGACAGCGTAGAGACATAACAGTTTATTTATCGCGAGATGACACGAGAAGTCCTTCCATAAACCTGCCAACGAATGTAAATCTTGTGTTGATTTACAGATATATTCATTATTATTATATATTACCCCTCTATTGCATACTAAATTTAAAAAATTATTCGGTTTCCTGGTGTGTCCTCATACACCGCGCCATGTTTCTTTTAAAAACTCTTCTTGTTATAACGTCAGTCCATTTTTTTCTTTTTATTCACATGACTCTACATGTGGAAAAAGGTCTTTCCATTGCAGTTTCGTATAATATACTAATTTCGCAATGCCCGAAAAACCACCTCTTGTCGGCGCAAAAAATTTTAATCGAAAAACGAGAGTTTTAGCAAAATTGTTGTTTTTCCATTAGATAAATTTTTATGTGCAAGTTATATTTACGATATTTGAGGGTCAGTGGAAAAGTGACTAATGCCTACACTATTATAAACACTCATGGTAGAAAACTGGTTATTTCAGACTGATCTCAATAAATGAAAGTTGTATGTCGCACCAGTCCTCATGGCATTTGGCGTGCTATACCTATGCATTTTCGACCTTTCTCTTGTTATTCAACGCCATTTGATCGTGTGTCAATTTACACCAATATCTAACGTAACCCTAACTCCCAACCCTAACCCTCAGTGTGTGGTATTTGACACAATGATTCCGGTTGGACTGGGGGCGAATAACGACGTGAACATACACATGGAAAAGCTTATAATGCGTACAGATAAGTGGCATGTATATTTACACGAGTCATGGTTATTGTAACACATAATGTATCTACTTCTGTGTGGATATTGCATGTTCTCCCCAAGTTTGCGTGGATTCTCGGGATTCATACTTCTCACCGTCCAAAGACATACACTTCATTGGCTAATCTAAATTGCCCAAAGGTGTGAATGTGAGTGATTGGTTGTTTGCCTCAATATGTCAGCCCTGCGATGAACTGTCTGGGATCGGCTCCAGCATCCCCGTGACCCTGTCAAAGATAAAGTGGTTCAGAAGATGAATGAATTAGTGACTGTTTTGACTTTAACCCTTTATAGGACACTCATAGAAATACTCTGAAAGTCTAAATTTAAACCTTCGTGTGTTATTGGAAGACCTAACAAGACTTTGTAACTTTCTCTCAGGTAGGGCAGGTATAGGCCACACTGAGGGGTGTAGCCCGATGCATCACCTCATTTGTGGTGGCCCAAGTTGGATCACTACCCTGGTCCTTGCTGGATGTCATCCCCTCTTTTTGACACCTCCCTTATCACTTTCTCACTGTCACTAATAAAGGAAAAAATATATTAAAGAAGGATATATGCCACACTGTTGTTAAAATGTGCACCGCTTTTGCATAAATAATGTGAAGAATAACGGCAGTGTGTCTCCTCACACCCACCCACCAAACCCCTGTGTTATCCAGAGAAGGCACACTGCAGCAAATCCAGAAACAAAGGGAAAATAACATACAACAGTGTCAGGTCTTGAAAGAATATTTAGAATTCATGCTATGCTGGGATATTTGGGTGTGTCAGGAAAAACTTCCAAAGTCGTAGTGAAATTCTCCGTAACTACTGACTGAAAGTGTAACGTGTGTTTGTGGAAGGACGGTACACTTTGGGGCCACTGTTCAGGGGTGGGCAGGGCACTGTCCACAGAGTGCTGAGAGTAACGCACAGTTCATGTCATGTTCAGCAGCATCTGAACATCTTTTTTCTGATATTAACATACACTATGGAAATGGCATTTCAAAACTGACTCCACCTAGCCTAGAAAGCTAGACCACCTAGCGGCAGAAAATATTCTTGTTGAGCTTGTGGTTTAGCATCACACGGTAGGAGCCCGTCATTGGTCGGACACAAAGTATGTTGGACCAATCAAAATGCTCTGTGTAGTGTGTTGTTGGGGTGGAGTTTGCATGATGACGACAGGGCTGTGCGAGGGTGAGATAGCGGAACAACCATAGAGAGCAACGAAGAGGGATGTGGCTAATGAGCCGTGCTCGTTTGAATCAGCTTCGTTGTCAATTTTGGAAGAGTTAGACTTGGGCTTTTCTTTGAAAGTTGAGCAGAAAGAAACGCTCGTCATTTGTTTTAAGGAAGGATGGATTTGGTGTTTTGCCGACCGGCTACGGTAAAAGTTTAATAGACCAGCTGGCTCTGTAGCTACAAGAACGGGGCTTACTGAAAGCCCTCTGACTCTGATTGGTCATAGAACTGGCCTATTACATGCAGGAACAGTTTGAATGGCAGCAGTTGAATCCACCCACAGGCTTCAGCTCTGTCAATGGTCTGATTCCAGACTGTACAGTTCAGGTTTGGTTTGGCCTGCCAGGCTAGACTCCACCATTAGAGCTAAAACATGGGAATGAATGTTGCACTCCCAAGGATTTCATTATCCTGCCATTGTTTACCCTGCTGGAGTTTTTAGTTTTGATTGTAACTTTGCTGCTTTGATTGGTCCTGCAATCAAGCTTTTTGTCAAATACTTTTTCTGTGTACTGTGACTCTTGCCTTGTGTTATTTCATCGGTTTATTGACAGCTCCCTCCCTATGTTTATACTTACAGGGTGACACATCACCCCAGTAGTGAAGATAAACTGTAGTTTAGTATTCCGTGTGGTCATTTTAGCACACGCCTATTATTTGACAGTCTTATGGATGCATTTTGGGATGGCAGTGAATTGATCCAATTGATCCTGTAAATGTAGTGGCTTAATATGATCAGCCCTCCCTTTTGTCGCTCATGATCAACCATGGATGCAGCATTAGAGTCAATCTTGTAAATGGGGGAATAAAATCGATTGGTGGAGTCCAAGGCGGTTATCTAGATTCCCACTGAAATAGGCCACTCCTGAATGCAGACCAGAAATGGTTCCCATGGGTTAAATGACACTTGAATGTCTAAAAATCAGGATCCTTGTTTTAAAAGGACATTAGTCTTAGTTGTGATATCATTGAGCCCTAGTTTTGGAATGACTCATATTTCGAGGAGCAGCTAGTGAAATATATCCATTACTCATCGTGGCTGTCATTATTAAGGAATCACTCCCATAGGGCGTCCAATCGTCCAGTCAAAATGCACGGTCTGACAGGCTAAGAGGTTAACTGGACATTAGATATTAACCCTAATATCACTAATTTACTAATACAACACACCTTTTTTTCCAACATCCCACAAAGTACAGAAGGTAATATGATGACATCCAACCACACACATCCTGTAATTGACTGAATTGGAGCTTCTACATGATTATGTTCATTAATATTTGGTTTTTAGGAATATTTGAAAGTACTTAACATTCACACAAGACTTATTTCTTTAGGATTTGGAGAATAATTGCCTGCACCCATGCACTAACCCTCCAAATTAAGTGGGCGTTTTTCTGGAACTCTTCATAAGCTCACATATGATCAGATTGTTTTTAGTGATGGTTCTCCAACTGAATGACAACAATCAATCAGACTATTGATGTTAATACTGTAATATTGGAACATTGACTATGGTATATTGCCTACTATTGGATAGTGGAGAGTCATACCACCGAATGATGCCATATTTGGATCAGTCCATGCGCATTTTCATAACCATGCTCCCCGCCGATGTGTTCCGCTCAGGGGGGTGTGGACTCTCGGTTACGCTGGTGTGTGTGTGCGCGCGAGAGCAAGGCGGAGAGAGTGGGTATGGGTGATTAATTGTGTGTGTGTTTGGGAGAGGGGGAGAGAGAGAGAGAGAGAGAGAGGAAGAGCGCACACTCCAGGTTGGCGCAGGCACCGTCCGGGAGAACGGAGCGTTGTGCACGGCGGCAGCATGGCTTCGTCTCACGGGAGAAGCGACCTGCGGTTTGCAGACTGGATGGCAAGTTTACCGCAGAGCATGCACACTATCCCGCTCACCAACCTGGCTATTCCTGGTACGTATTTGCATGATTCCAGTGTAAGAGGTGGAGGATGCACACCTCCTTTAATCCGCTCGCATGTGCATGGATCCTGCTCTGTACAAATCAATGTGACCATGACTTTAACATTCAGAATGCTTTTTTCAAATCTTGCCCATTGTGTTTTGCAAACTTTGTTTCACTTTACATCCACTGCAACTCTTCAGCTATAAAAAAAACAAAAAACAGAGCTATGGTGTCGTTGATCCTCGTTAGAACAAAGGGTACGACCTGTTGCGCAATGTGCCATGTATTTTCAAGTGTCCATCTCCTTCATGTCCTATGGTCCACTGCGTAATGAGAAATAAAACAGATGCTACATGTGTTTTTTCTCCAACATAATTGCAAATGATGATAACTCCAAAGCTGGGAATGACTGTCAGAGTTCCTGAATAGACTGTACCATACTGCTCCAGACTTTTATTTGGGGTGGTGGCCACAAAGGGGAAGGGACTGCGAATGGGATGGGTTGAGTCTTTGCACCCAGATGGAAGCCGGAGAAAATGGGCTGTTGAACCGTTTTAACCAATCAGTGAGCAGGTCTGCTTAAAGTCCATTGAAATGGGTAATTGTGGTTGTAAAGCCTACCACTGATCTGACTGATGGAATGGCTTATAAGCAGCCAGTTAATGCCATATCTGCTGCTTAGTGACTATCACACCTCCACACAAGCCACTTTTCATTCTTCATTTGTACGAGTCCACCTCTGTTGGCCTCTGTCTCTTTCTATTGTCTTCACTTGGTCTACACCCATCTTGCTGTTGAGCTGTGGATACAAAGTGTGCTTAAAGCATTTCAGAGTTCAGGTTTTGTGTGTGGCATCCAATAAGGCGTGGCATGGAACCACTGCTGACCTTTGTGAATGCCAAGACTGCCAAAGACACATGCAGGTCAAGATGCATCCAAAAGTGGGCTGTGCATGAAAGACAAAGACTACGTGGCATGTATTACATCATGCTTGTAATTTCGCTGAATCACATTAAATGTGTTACAGCACAGTTGATGCAAACCAAGGCAGCACTGCCCCATTTAATTAGATATCGTTGCTGCTTATTGGCCCTGTAGGATGCAGCTTAGTTGTTCCCATTTTCTCCCCCATTTAGGAACAGATTCCGAATCACTTCTTTGTGTTTTTTTTGTACAAACTGGATTTAATGTGTGCTAAGATAAACTCCCTAATTCACGGGATTTGATAAGATGTTATTTAAAAACATTCATATGGTCTCATTTTGGAAATATGCCTGATTTCTGATTTCTCTAGTCTGTCTCTCATCCTTTGCCTCATTTTAGAAGACAGCATTACAAGCCTTTGTTAAAGGAGTGAAACTGGGACACGCAAAAAACAAACCAAATAGCTGTTTCATTTTCAACATAAGTTTCGATCCTTTTTGTGGCTAGATGAATAGTATGCATGATGTCAGATTCTTGCCGAATAACATTCAGTAGAACTACTGTTGCCTCCAATTCAATGGTTCTGTTATTTTAGAGGAAAGAATTGAAAAAGTGGTTTTGTAATTTGGAGTTCTCTGCAGTTTGTTGTATTTGTTTTATGCTGTTCCCAATAGGCTAAACAGTGTGCATTTGTTGTCAGCTGTACTCATAATCATTCTGTATGATTGGCGGTGAATTTTTCTTTTAATGTCTGAATGCAGTGGTATAGAAGATTTAATTAGCATCTGATTTTTCTGATGTTTAATGTCATCTGTTTTCTGTTTCAAACTGGTGCATCAGCTACATTTGACTGTATATGTCTCTACACAATACACACAGTAGATTATTAATGTTACACTGATGACAGCAATAGCATCTGCTGTGTGACACGGAGCATTTAAGTACCCAGCTTCCATATGTGGCGTCGCTGTTACCTTTGACATGCATTTACTTCGCCAGATTTTAAATGTCATAGAAATCATCACGGACTTTCAAAGCCGCAGTGTTGTTATTTCGTTAGTCATTTTGTTATGTTATTCATCTTGCTTTGGTAACCAAGGTAATTAAAGGAAATGTTTGAAACCACAGCCTCACAAAGGTTAGAGGGTTAATAGACCAAAGACTCCCACCTAATTACATAATGGTGACTGAGGCAAGAGCTTTGTGATGGTACTAATAAAATGAAAAGGTCCCTATACGTATATACAGTACCTGCACAGCGCATAAAATACCATTTACTGCACAACGGAATTGACAATCAACCTCTCGTACAGGAAGTTCAATGAAATGTCAAGGGTTTAATGATAATGTACAGCTTTTTAATGGATACATAAAAATAGCATAAAGCAAAACATACTGTAATGAGGCTATGTAAATTCCACTACTGGGATTAAACAACCACTGATAAATCACTTAAGGCATCGATTAGAAGGCATTAAGAGTTAAAATTTGGTCAGAATCCTCTTGAACTTTAGATTTTTCTGCCAGAAATGAAAAATGAGAGGAGATTTATTTGATTAAAAGGGTCCAAGTGTGAAATATAATGGGAAAAAATGGTGTCAAGGCATGCAGCACGAGGCTGGCACATTGAAACTGTCTTCACATTTTGGGTCAATTACCCTTCATAGACAAACACGAATCAATACGCAATGAGGTAAACATATGTAAAACAGTCTCCGGATCCCTGAAAGATTAACTGTTTCTATTTTATAAATACCGTTGAGTAGGGGAAAAGCTACCATTTGGGCCAAAGTGGTTAGTTACACCATTAAAATTAGACGGCCAAATGTGTGATTATGCCCTCTATTCATCTTTAAAAGTGAAGAAAATACAAATAAAGATCTGTCCAAGCCAGCTGATGTTTTTATTCTTCAAACCAACTGGCCAACTTGGAAGGGTTGTTACATTTCCTGCAAAACAAGATCCAGTAGAAGCATTTAATGGAAAAGCAATAAAAACTCTGCCTCTCTCTTAGGAGGTGCACTTATTGGCTGTTTGAGATTGTCCAAGAGAAAAGATTTGGTTTGTCAAAAGAAGTAAACATGTCCAACCAAATGAAAATGTCATTATAAAGATGACATTAAATTGCTTGTCAGCCTGTGGGGAGCTGACATATTACACGGCTGAGACCTAACCGCAATTTGTAAAGTAAACTTAGCTGAGCTGTGAAAATGGATCTTTTTTAGATGTCAAAAATTAACCCGTAAAGACCCAGTGCTACTTTTGTGGCAATTCCTAAATGAATTTTTCTCTCTATGTAACCTTTAAGTGATTTATCACCATTTATTGTAATATGATCCTCTGTATCTTGCATTTTTTTTCAGGGAAAATCAGGAATTTTCCTTTCTTTTATTTACTGATCACATACAGTAGATCACAGGTGTCAAACATGTGGCTCGGGGGCCAAATCCAGCCCGCCAAAGGGTCCGATCAGGCCCCTAGGAGGAATTTGTGACAGGCAAAAATGACACTGAAGATATTAACAATCAATGATGTTCAAGTCATTTTAGGTCATTTCAATCTAAAGTAGATCAGACCAGTAAAATACTAATCTATAAATAATGAAAACTGTTCATTTTGGTCTTTGTCTTGGTGTAAAAGAAAAAAGTAAAATGACACAAAAATGTTTCTATTTACAGACTATACCCTTTCACCAAAAGATAATGTGAATAACCTGAAATCTCTTAAGAGAAGTATGTGGAATTTTAATAATATTCTGCCTGTTATTTCATGTTTTGTGTATTTGTAGATCCACTGTGATCTCTAACTTGTGATTCACATGTATAAATGATAAACTGAGGCATAATATTGTTAATATTGCACTTATTTTACTTATGAATTTTCAGGTCGTTCATACTTGTTCATGTTATGTTCAAGTACAATTCGTACATGTAAACATTTTCATTACAGAATTTTACTTTTTTCACTCAAAAGTAAACATCCAATTATTTATATTATTTCACTTGTCCGGCCCACTTTATACCATATTAGGCTATATGTGGCCCCTGAACTAAAATGAGTTTGACGTTCATTAAAGCTTAGACTGAAGTTGAAGGTTATTAAATCAGAAGTAGAGAAAACTGAAGAAAAAGTGGCGTCATTAACTGAACGTTAAAGTGTCTCCATCCATTGTCATTTATTATTTACTTATTTGAGTCAATGCTGTAGAAGATGAGGGTGTTTCTACGTTCACTGCAGAGCCTCTGAACATCCAAATGGGTCATATCCGATGACCATGAAAAGATGACACTGTATTTTACACCAGTTATTTCCATGTATTGATAGAATTAAAAGGTAAACATTTTAGATCAGTAGGTGATTTTAGTGTCTTTAGGTTGTTTGGGTCTTTATACACTAAAAAATGTAATGTCAATATTTCAGTCAAACTATTTTAACCTAGACAGAGTATTTCTAGCTCTATGGAGAGTAAACCAGCTCTAACAGTAGAGTTAAAAGTCAGTGTAAAGTTCTGCACAGATGCAGTGTCAAATTCAACTCCACAGAGTGATGATTAGTGCCAGTCTGCTGCATTGCATTGTGGGTACTGGACGTTTTTCTCATTATGTTCTATTTTATTTAAGGGGGTTTAGTGTTAAAGTTTATTTAGGTTCATTTGTCTGTTTTACAACATTTATTGGCCTTTTTATGTTTAATTTTTTTTTTATTAATGTGACACCATTAGTCAAACCGTAGCAGAACAAAACCAAACCTGACTGACAGCATGAAGCTTTTATTGTGTTAACAGTGGGGAGGAATTTACCAAAGTAAAAGCATGTTCTAGGGTGATTAGAACCCATAGAACAAACTTACATCCTTTTTGACCCGACCTCGGAGACCCCTGCAATTCTGCATTGTTTCAATATTAGCATAGGGTGTAAACTAATGACGAAAATAACACTGTAGAAAAGTAAAGAGTAAAACATTAGTCATTTTATAACTAAACCTGGAGTAAAAATAGCTCTATAAAGTGTAATCCTATTACTCTCGCAGTGTAAAAGCACCACAGTGTTAAATATTTTTACACATTTCATTGCTAATTTGACACTGAATTGAGTAGAATTAACTCTGAAAATTTGACACTGGCCATAGAGTAAATTTTACTCAAATTTTGAGTGTTATCTGAAACAGTGAAATTCAACTCTCTAAGAGTTAAATTGACACTGTTTTTTACTGTGTGGGTTAAAAGGACGTTTGAGATGAACAGATTCAAGGCACACAGTTATCATACGGAAGTTTTCTTTCTTGTAGTTGCAGTTCTAAAGAGTTGCTTTTTATGTTGTGACTCATGTGGCACAAAACGGCAAGAAGTAAATTCGAGTCATTGCAGGCGTACTTTGCTGATCTCCATCCTGCCACTTAGTTTCCCTTGTTTATTAGCTGGGAACATGGATTCTTTCAGACATGACTCGGCTCTCCATGTCGACCACCTGAGTCACTGTGTCAAACCCATCATGTGAGTCCAGTGTCCTGCACTAATTGGAGTAAGTGTGAGGAGAGGAGCAGGACAAAAACAGAAGTAGCGGGAGATTAAAGATGGAGGCTATTAAATGAAGGGAAGGAGGTAAAGAGGGACGGAGTGGAGAGCATTTTCCCCTCTGAGCTGGTGGTTTGTTTTTCTGTAGCTATTGTTAGATCTTCTGGTTGAATGCTGCGGGCTGCCTGGCTCTGTGGCTGTCTGACTGAGCTGGTCAGCAAAGGCCTTTGGACTTGACAGAGATACTGTAAATCTGTCTCTCTGTGGTTGTGTCACCATGAAAAAGCTTTGCTGGGGGGAGAGAATGACCATCAGAACACCACTGGTATTGTCATTAAATTGGGTTTTCAGTGTAATTGGATTAGGGTTTGGATCAAGATTTCATGTTTGTCACAAAGATGTATTCATCTCACTACATGTATCTATGAAAAACTACTATCCAAACATCATATTATCATTACTATGACAGTTAAAGCCACAAAATGTCATTATTTGCACATAGTGGTCAGAACAGTGGTTTAGTTGTGAATGTGAACACTGACCCATAAAGAGCCAGAATAGTTTTTCGTGTTGACATTTAAATGAATTTCTCTCATCATTTAACCATTATCAAGTGATTTATCACAATTTGTTACAGTATTGTGCTCTGCATTTTCCATCTTTTCAGTGAAAAACCTTGTATTTTTCTATATGTAATTCACTGATCATGTAGGTGTGAGTAAAAGCTCAGTGTAAATTCAAGGGTTATTATATCAAAACAGAGAAACTGAAGAAAACTTGACTTTTTCAGCAAAATATATCCTTCATTCTACATAAAAAAACAAGTCTCCAACCACTGTCAGTTGTCAAACTATATAGGTTTGACTGATGAATCAAAGTTGCAAAAGATGACAATGTTTTTCCACGGTCCCCAAAAGCAGACTGCATTAAACTGAATTATTGACATGTACTGTCAACAGTGGTTCAACAGTTATTACACTTTTTAGATCAGTAGATGCTTTTGGGTCTTTAAGGGTTAAATATTCTATTTTGGGCTGCTCGATTGTGGAAAAAAATTAATATCACGATTATTTTTGGTCAATATTGAAATAGTGATTATTCAAACAATTAATTTTGAGTTTCACAATACATTTATTCAGCATTTGTCTCTTTCTCAAAAAACACTTTGTTATTGATTCTTTATGCAAAACATTCAAATGAAAATACATTTTGGCTACAAGTATGTACTTTGCAGCAGTTTTTCAATGGAATGTATTGCGCATGTGCATCTAAGAAATTGTGTAAAGAAAAACGGAAAATAAATCGTTTCAAACTTGATTATATGAGTTTTGAGATCATTTGACAACAAAATCTAAATCGTGATCAAAACTCGATTAATTGCACAGCCCTAATTCTATTCTATTCTATTCTATTCTATTCTATTCTATTCTATTCCACTTGGGTATAAAGATGTTCTTTCAACCCATTATCAAATACTTGTCTTGACAGTTTTGATTCTAACTTGTAGGCTGAAAGGATATATTTGAAACCAGAATAAGGAATGAAGGGTTTTTTTTAATTCAGAAAAGGCAAGGTAATTGGATGTTATAAGTGCCTTTACCTTTGAGATAATACAATGCTCACATAAAGTGGGAGATTTGCATGAGAGAGCTCAAGGGAGCCATACTTAACTTCTCCAATTTGTGAGTGTAACCTTTCAAGGCTTTACTAGTGGTAAGAAATGAATAGCATACCTTAGGGCAGGGGGGTGGTGAAGGCAATTGTATTAAGTTAAGATTGCCTTGCAGGCAATAAAAACAAATCCATTGCTAAAGAGACATCCTCAGCCTTGCCATCTCCCTCAGGGTTGAGGAGAAAGCCGTCCCAGGACTTTTAGCTGTAAATCTGTCCATCAGCCTCTCGACTAGATTATTCTGCTGCCACTTAAGCCCTTTAACAAGGAGGATGAACGGTATCAGATGGATAAACACTGGTTGTGCAGTGAGATGTTTGGAGGACAGGAAATAGGGTTGCTGAAAGCCACTGAAAAACAGAATAGTAGAGTCAAAACAAACACTCGAGGCATAAAAAAGACCGAAAGTGAAAGAAGAAAGGGTCGCCTGGCACAGCTATTTTCTAAATGTCCTAACCACTAACCAGAAGTCACCAAGTCAAGAAAATAGTGCTTAGAGTTATTTGCAGTTTATGACTTCACACAGTGACTTTAACAGGTTTTTATTACCAGCCCAGGGTTCCACGCTGTGTAAATGTCTTAAGTCAAATTTTCATTTTCATAGATTGCTTAAGGAAACCCTTTATCAAAATATCTTAACCAGCAAACCGGCAGAAATTGATAGGTATAGATTCTCCAGAACCTGCTTTTGCCTCACCTCTGCAGTTAATTGAATTTCTGGCAGGAGGACATTTATCTTCATTGGAATAGTCAAATAATTCAGCCTCATCAGAAATGTGTGTGATGTGTGTGCACTGCCAACTCGAACAAGATGGAAACATGTTGAATAGAGAGGAAAAAAATCCAATTGAGTTAAGAATCGACAGCTGCAGAAAATAGATGGACAAAGTAGCCTACTATGAAATCATAAAAGAAGATTCATGCATGTCAAAAGCAAGGGAGTGGAGAGGAGGAGGAGGAGGAGCAAAAGGAGAGAGGAAGTGGAGTCTGGAGATCGTATCTGTTTTGGTATTATTTAGCTCCTCTCTTCTGCTTTCCTTTCCTTCTGAGAAAGGACACCAGTGGCTTTGTCTGAATGGCCTAAGCATGGCTAGGTTCAAACAGATCAATTCTCAAAGGTAATAGTCATCCACCACCATGGTCGTCATCATCATCATCATCATCATCATCATCATCATCATCATCACCACCCCCATCATCATCATTACCTTCACCATCATCACTGAATTGCTGTTATCCTTGCTCTCTCTAATCTTTTACCCTCTGGCTCATTCTGTCTTTTCCTCTTTCTTCACATCTTCTAGAACACGGCCATCAAACTCATTTTAATTCAGTTCCACATTCAACTAAATTTGGTCTGAAGTGGGCCGGACGAGTGAAATAACATAATAATATATAAATAATACTGACTCCAAACTTTTTTTTACTGTTTTAGAGCAAAACAAAGTCAAATTAAACAATGAAAATGTTCCCATCTACACATTATCCTTTCAAACAATGCAAAGAACATGAGCAAACTGAAAAAATAAGTGTAGTTTTAACAACATTCTGCTTCAGTTTATCATTTTCACATGTTCATTATAACTTACAGACACAGTGGATCTACAAATACAAAAAAACATTTAGTACCCCGAAGAATATTCTTAAAGTTGCACTGATTTTAATGAAGACATTTCAGGTTATTTTTATTTGTTCAGATTATTTACATTTTTGCAAATTTATACTTTTAGTGTCAATATGTGAAAATATTTACATTTACAAAGAGAAAAAATTAACGTTGTGAGTATTTATAGGTTACTATTACCTCCGCCAAGGAGATTATGTTTTTGCCGGTGTTTATCCGTTTGTGTTCAAAATGACTTGAAAAGTTCTAAACGGATTTGGATGAAATTTTCAACAATTGTTAGAAATGGATGCATGTTCTCCCCGTGTCTGCGTGGGTTTTCTCCGGGTACTCCGGTTTCCTCCCACAATCCAAAGACATGCACTGA
>JAQQZY010000029.1:35826506-35844444 GCA_030068375.1 Ostorhinchus rueppellii | reverse complement strand
TCAGGTGTGCTGGAAAATGGAAACATCTAAAACATGCAGGATAGTAGCTCACGAGGACCAGGATTGGGCACCCCTGGATTACATGATAGTTTGTTGCATTTCTCATGCCGTGTGACAGAAAATGATATTTCTTTTTCTGACCGTCTGGCTGTAAACACTGTTCAGCAGGTTGTAGCCTCTCATAGATACTTTCAAAGAATCACACATGTTCTTAACAGCTGAGGTCACCCCTCATGTTCAGATTCTGTCACATACAACTACTGCTCTCTGTCTGGACACCACAGACTGATTAGAAGAGGTGCAGAGGTGAAAATATAGGTGGTGCAGCTGCATGAGGAGCCCATGAGGTGGCACACCATAGAGATGGCAAACCCTACTGGCCAGTTAATGGGACCATTGAAAGATTTAGGCATGAAACACACCTTTACACGAGAACTAAACATGGTACCATTTACTTGAAAAAGAACACTTTCTGCTATAAATAAAGCATAAACCATAAAAATAAGAAAATAAACTATGAAAACTATCTAATCACAGGGGTGGATTGTAATATTATGTAGTCTTTTATGTCATAACTACAGATTACAGCATTTGACAGAAAGAGAAGTATGCTGAGATGATCCAATCACCATCTAGTTTGTATTTGATCAGATACTGGGGTTACATTACAGTTAAAGTTGGGGCTTATGTCAAAGGTTTGCACTGGAGCCTGGCATAACTCCATTAAACCATTGAAGAGGTGGATGGGTACCAGTGGTGTCACCCATTGGTGTTGGGACTTCAGTTTGGATAAACAGGCAGAACCACATGTGAGAGATTGTAGGTGAGCTAAAGCTAAACGCTAACTTACTGGCTGTGTAAATCAAATCAAATTTTATTTTTTTTATATAGCGCCAACTCATTATAAGTTATGATGACACTTTACATATAGAGCTGGTTGAAATAAAACTCTCTGGTGTAAAACTGTAATTTTCCTCCAGCATTTGTGCGACAGTCATTTTATGATGTGAAACTTATGTTTAATTTAATAAACCGAAGCTTAGAAAGTTTTCTACACCCTAAAATCTATTCACCCTAAAATCCTAATAATCGAGCAATAATTTAGAAGGACCACCAGGATTCGTAAACAAACATGTGGAGCCAGGCACAACAAATTCCGCCCTTTGCACGTACAGTATTGTAGCGTATTTCGGCATCGATCCAACTGATATCATCATATCTATGCATGTGATGTCAACATATCAATTGCCTCTATATACTGTATGTGTCAAGTTTGAAGTAAATTGAAACAAAATGTATGTTTTTATAGACATTTGAAACTTTGTCCATTATAAGTAAATGGGAGAAGAAAAAAGAATTTACAAATTCATAAAAAATTAGAAGTTTGACCTACCTTTTCCGAAATGTAACCATGTCTATTCTGGGTCACTGGCAATCTTTAAACCCAATTTGGTATCAATTTAACCAATAGTTTTGCTTCTGCAGACATTTAAAATTTCACCGAAGTGTCAGAAATTCCTGCAGCCTTAATGAACATAACCGTTGCTAGAGGAACTGATACTGAACAGAACAGTCAGCCCGTATCAGTTGTATATTTTCTTAATGCCCACAAGTGCAGATGAAATATTCTCTGTGACCATAGCAGTCGCAGCTGTTGTGACAGGTTAAGGTCGTACTCTGTTACGCTGTGACCCTGATGATGCGCTTCAGCCTGCGGTGATGCTGTTTTCTCCCCTGCCCCAGGATTCAGCTGTCTGCCTTGCTTATGGTCATTCTCTGGGCTGACCGGCAAAGACCTGGCCAGGAAATGTGGATAGCTGAGGGTCAGTTTAGGCTCTGTGCAGTAGCAATGAGAGAAAATGAGTAAATATTGATGCGAGGAAGGGCACAAAGCCAGAATTATGGTTTGTCGAACTTGCATTTTCACAATCAATAAGGCAAATATTGACCTACCCAAACAAATCTTCACTACAGATCAATTCCAAGACAGTCCCTAATTATCACCTGGGAATGTGTCATTATATTGACAGACTTTAAATTGCATGAGTTCAGTGTCATTTTTACTACTAATGGCATGATTTTACACGGGTCTATTTATACATATTAAAATAGTTGCATTAACTTAAAAATACAAGTCATTTGTGTCTTTTAAAGTATGCAAAGGTAAATTAGATCAAAAACATACCACACTCTCACCACTATAGAGAGGAGGTATTAGTCAATTCCCTATTTCCAGTTCATTGTCTGAGATTTTCTGCTGACACAGAGGGATAGGGCAGAGGGAGGGAACAGATATGTGTGTGATGCTGAAGGCACTGAAAACAAGTTCTTAAAGATTTAAAAGGATTTTTCCCAGAAAAGATACGCCAACTGTGCAGTACAATTCCAAGAACTTGAATCGAAGGATTTTTAGTAGAACTGCAGGGATAAGAGCTGCCACTGTTGATAATTCAGCAAGTTAATATTGAGTTCTGAAGAAGGTGCACTCAGGATTTTCATCCAAGTCATGGAAATTGTAGGAAGTACTTTTTTTTTTTAATTGAAGGTAAGAGTTAAAGGTAGGGTAGGAGATGTTTTCCTGGAACATTTTTTTCCCTATATTGCTTAAAATCCCCTTCACACTCTGATTGTAACCAATTAATTAAATGCTCTAACACAAAAAGAAAAAAATTTAGTCACCTATGGAATGGACATGACTGAAAAAACACCATCCAATCATTTTAACCGGCCCATCGGAATGATTGAATGGTGATATGTCTATCAAATTCAACTGCCATTTGTCCCTCCCCCTTCTGTGTGTACCCCTCTTCGTGTACGAATTGTGTGTTTTCAGAGGCTTGGAGCGCTTGTACAGGAAACGAAGCCAGAGCCAGAGCTTGGCTAGCTATGTTAGTTATATTAGGATGTAAAATTCTTCGGAAAGCTGTTTTGTCACAAACATAAATTACTAAGGAATGTAATGTTAGCCAGTTAGGTATGACTCGGGGCTGTTTTGCCGACAAACATAAGAGTAAAATCCACAGATTACAGCATTCAAAGCAAACTTTAGTGGACTGCTAGCTTGACATTGCTCTTACCACAAGCTGTTCTTACTAGCCCGAGATTACTTAGAATACGTATCAAAATAACAAGTGAAAGGTCCAATTTCTTTTAATATACTGATGAACAGACGCACTTGTAGACCTGAATTCAGAGGAACGCACCGGTACATGGACTGAACTGACGCTGCACAGTGCTGGTGAACCCTCGCGAACAAGCATTGTGTGTTCCGGTACTCTGGAGGCGTGGCTTCAGAGGGAAGTCTGAATAAAGGGGTTTGGACTTTTGAATTTGTGTATTTTCAAACTGTAGTTTGCTCAAACTGTTTTTCCAGGATCTCCTACCCGACCTTTAAGCAAACATATGATAGAGGTCTAGATGTCTACTTCAAGTAATGTCTGAAATGAGGGAGCGAAACAGTCTTTATAAACGTGCAAGAACCTTTGGACAACAACAATATTTGTACCTGTGCTTATGAAGAGTCTTCAAGGTCTACAGTGTCTGGAATGTAAATTGACTCAGGAGAAAATACTTTTGAAAGCATTTCATCAATAGAGTGAGGATAATAATTATACTGGTATATGGCATAGTTCTTGAAGAAAAATAAACTGAGTTCATAAAAGGTCGGGAGCTCAGAAAATAAACAGGTAAGTTAGAGTTTATGATGAGAATGTTTGTGTTTTCTACATTTGTGTTTTCAGGATGTGGCAGCCTTCTCAATAATTAATAACAAAAAGCACAGAAAAGCACAGGCAAACGATAAATCTTGGCATATACAACGGAGAAACTTCAAAAGACAAGAGAAAAATTAGACAGTAGAGAAAGTAAAACTATAGTAATAAATACAGCATTGTTTTCTCTGGTTTGCTTAAATGTGACAGCTGAACAATACAGTCCTCTGTGTGAACAAGCTCTCTTCTTTTAAAGTTGTGAGAGTTCATGACTTACGACCACATATGCTGTTATTCAGATAGTCGCTGGTGTTGCCATGGTAACAGACGGTTTTCAACACTGACCCTACTCAACCATGATTGTGTTCCACCACAGCAATAAAACATGTAGACTTATGTTTGTGTCCCCTCCAGGTTCCCATGATTCCTTTAGTTTCTACATTGATGAGGCATCTCCTGTGGGCCCTGAGCAGCCAGAGACAGTGCAGAACTTTGTTTCTGTTTTTGGCACTGTGGCGAAGAAGTTAATGAGGAAGTGGTTAGCTACACAGACTATGAATTTCACCAGCCAACTGGAGGCTGGGATCCGCTTCTTTGACCTGCGCATCTCTACCAAGCCCAGAGACCCTGACAACGAGCTGTACTTCGCCCACGGACTCTTCAGTGCCACAGTCAGTATTGAGCTTCAGTGTTGTTTTCTGATGAATATTTAGCAGTGGTTATGGTTGCTTCGTGAGGTTATGCATATCTGGGTCTGTAACATTTGTATTTGTATGCACTGTCAGACAGAAAGTGTGATTTTTTTTTTTTTATTTTTTTTTTTTTTAATTGCATCCCAGCTGTGTTTAGTCATTAAGGAAATTATTCTAGCATGTAATGTGATGTTCTTGTTTGTGTGTTTTAAGGTCAGGGAAGGACTAGAGCAGATCAGTAGTTTTCTGTCGGCTCATGCAAGAGAAGTGGTGTTCCTGGACTTCAATCATTTCTATGGTGTCCAAAACCTGCACCATGAAAAACTGGTGGCCATGTTAAAGGAGGTCTTCGGGGACAAACTCTGCCCTGTCGTCTTTGCCCAGGAGGTAAATGTGAAATGCATAACAACCAGGTGGGATTAAAAGAAACTGAATCACACAGACATGGCAGTAGCTGCCGAAGTGGCAACTGACACAGTACTGTGGCACAAAAAATCAGTTTGTCTGTTACTACAGAGTCAATCAATGTCCTCGTTATATCATGTCTAGACTGGTAAGTTGTTACATCCCAAAAGTACAAATAGGTCAGACTTCAAAACAGTGGAGATTGAGCTCATTCAGTAATGCAACGGACTGCAACACAGAAGACTCATGTTTTGTTTTGTTTTTTTCTGCAGAAATGCATGTGAGTGTGTGTG
This sequence comes from Ostorhinchus rueppellii, assembly GCA_030068375.1. Taxonomy (NCBI): domain Eukaryota; kingdom Metazoa; phylum Chordata; class Actinopteri; order Kurtiformes; family Apogonidae; genus Ostorhinchus; species Ostorhinchus rueppellii. The sequence continues at coordinate 35,839,344 of JAQQZY010000029.1, read as the reverse complement.
TGTGTGTGTGGGGGGGGGGGTAGTGACATTGATATAGATCTGGGACAACATTCAGAGAGCAGAATTCGGACCACAACATTCAATACACTGAACACACTCAGAACTGAGAAGTCACATGGCACAATACTGCATCTAACATGTAGCTCCACCCACCTTCTCCAGCCTCACTGACTGCACTGACAGCATTTAGAACAATAAGTCCTATTCTATATATCACAGTACTGTGGTAGTAAAATACACAAAAGCATCCACTGAAGTATATGCCATATATGACCACAGTACTGTGGTAACAAGCGGATAATGAGTTCATGGAACAGTATCCATGATTAGGTTAGTACAAAGTAGTACAAATACTAATATTTAATTGGCTCTGTGGCAATGGACAAACCCATATTTTGTGCCACAGTACTGTGGCAGTAGCCATTGCCAAATTGAAATAGTTTTGTTTTCAGATACATTCCTCTTTTTCTTCCTGTTTATACACATGTTATCACCATTGACCAGGTCCAGTGATTACTCACTAAGTCCCAGTTACTATTGAACTGTTACAACTGTTAAAAGCCTCTATCAAGAATGAATAACATTGTCATAATCTTTTCATAAGACGAGATTTAAAAAAAATGCAACTTTATGGGCAATAAAGTATTTGTTTCAGGTGTTTCTCTCACCTTAGCAACTCTGGAATAATAAAATATCCCACATTTTGATAATTGTCTTTTTCAGCCCTGCACAATAGTGATTTTCATGTTTTGATCACTGGAAGATGCAGAATAATGGTTATCACACCCATAATCATAGATAATTTGTTGGCTTAGAGCATGCAATTTTGCACAGAAGTACAAAAGACCATTCTCATATTAGTGACATGCTGCCAGCCTGCTTTGTGCTTTCTTACCTTTAACCACTGTGACTTAGACCACACTAGAAAGAGCAATACCAATCAACCATTCACCATTCAACTCCTACACAACCAGCAGCACACTGGGATAATAATTTCCTGCCAGGTGCTGTTTTGCTGCTTGGGGGAGCGCTGAACTGAGGATGAAGGGTAGAAAAGAGGAAACGTGGATGACTAGTTGATTCTGGGAGAATAATGAAGTGTGCCTCAGCAAGCTGTTGGGGCATCCAGAATGGTGTATTTTAAGACAAAGTCACTCCAAAAGTATTATATTCCCTTAACTGCAATCCCACTTTCTTCAATTTCCTCATCCAGGAGTGGTTTTCTGTTGTCTTTTTACTCCTATAGCTCATGGTTTCCCACATCACCCCTATACCCCATCAGGCTCTTGTTTGATTCTGTTAGTTAAAGGAGCTAAATGTTTTATTTCTACTTTAAAATACTCAAAAATGATCTAAAATTATAAGGTTTAGAATAAAGACCTCTGAATGTATTCCAAATATGCCAGTGTATTCGATTTTAGAGATATGCACGAAATAAATCCACGCTGATGGTTTGGCATTCATGTGGCCACTAGAGGGAGTTGTGAGTAACTCCACTGGTCTCCCATGTTGAGGAAAATTAACACCATGGGTCCTTTGACCAAAAAGTCTGAAAGTGACAAGGTGGACACAGCTCTGACGGAAAAGAGTGGAGTTCGATGATGAAAGCAGTGTTTCTTTTTAACAAGTGAGTTTAATTATGTTTGTGATGTTATAATTATGGCTAAATTTGTTGTTTGTTGGTCCACAGCTCAGACTAATTTGTGGCAGATCTGACCTTGTTTGGACAATTCCAAAACAGATCTATAGTAAATCTATAGAAAATGGAGGTGAATGGTGTTTTTACTGTGAATGTTTTCTGTATAAAAACAGAGCTAAGCTAACAGCTACAATGTAAACTATCAGCTTCATGCAGTAATCTTTGTGAATATTATAAGACGTAGTGTTATTTTCGCAAACTGTCAAAATAACTGCTGAGTTTTTTTATTTGAAGGAGTAAACTTGATACCATTATACATGTGTATAAATAATGCTTTATTCGGTGACTGATCAAGTCTGTGGATACTTTGTGTTGATTCATTGGTGGTTTTGGTAGATCTAAATCTGTTGACTGGAAAAAATCTAAATCTTACCAAGTGTATTTTTTATCATTTCTAGTCAAAATATCTAATCACACTTAAAATAAGATATAATCACCTAAAGAGTAACTTTTCAGTGAGATCATTTTTAGTCAATAGAGCTTGAATTGCAGGAATTTAAAAAAAAAAAAAAAAAAAAAAATCACTTGGTCCATTGACAGATTTTTTTTTTTTTTTTTTTTCTTGAATTAACCAAAAAAAAAAAAAAAAAAAGAAAGGTCTGTCAATGGAACAAGTGAAAATGATTTGGTAAGAATTCTTGAAATAAGATTTTCAAGCTCTATGATCTAAAAATAAGTTCTTATATCTCACTGAAAAATTAGTCTTTGGATAATTGTTTCTATTTTAAGTTTGATGAGATATTTCAACTAGAAATTATAAAAATACACGTAGTAAGATTTGGATTTTTGCAGTGTTCTGGTATGTGATTTCCACCTGCAGTTAAGAGTTCACTTTTAAATTACAATTACTCCATCATTAAAAAAAAAAAAAATCATCAAATGAAAGAAAAAGTACAGAATGGTAAAATTATCCCCTTTCTGTCTCCTGATAATTACATTCTATCAGATCCTTAAATGGTGTCATACAAAGATTGTGTCACAAGGGTTATGCTTAAAAGTTCACTGCGCAATATTTAGCAGGAATGTGGAGTAATAAGTAATGTAATATTTAAATTAAGGATAATCATCTCGAAAAGGTGTGTTTTTCTTACTTTGAAGGAAGTTTTTTATATGCATTATGACTTCATGTTCTCGTTGTTTGTGTTATAGCTGGTGGCTGTTAGCGTTAAAGTGCATTTCTGTCACCTATTGTGTTTAATTGTGTACTACAGTTTATATCCCCTTAAGTAAAAAGTGGACAAACACCGACTCTGACATTTCACTACTAGATGTCACTATTTATTACATTCTGACCCCTTAAAGAACTAAAAACAGAAAGCACATATAGAACTGTGCATTGCACCTTGTTTACATATTTTTTGTGATTCTGTGTATTATTTTCAGAAGTTTTTTGTAGCTTTTAAAATGTCGAATAACAGCTTTCAAAGTATTAAATGCAGACTTTTTTATACTCTGAACACACACCTCCCTCTCCTCCCCTAGGTGACTCTGCAGTATCTGTGGGAGAAAGAGTACCAGGTGTTGGTGTTCTATCACCACCCCATGGCCCTGGAGGTGCCCTTCCTGTGGCCAGGACAGATGATGCCTGCTCCATGGGCCAACACCACTGACCCAGAGAAGCTAGTTCAGTTTCTCCAGGCTTCTGTCACCGACCGCAGGTCAGTCTCTGTGGGTATTCGCTGCCCATCATGAGACATGAGGCTCTAGACCTTGTCACGTCCTCTCTTTCAAGTAAAGTTTTCATTGCCTGGAGTAACTGTTTGAGAATCGGTAACTTTGTTTTATATTTCCGGGTGTTACTAGTGAGTCATAAAGAATACCGTAATAGGTCAACCAAGCATGATTTAATTGTTTATAATGATTATATTTTGTTGAGCGTTGAGGAGGAAGTGAGTCACACTGTTTTTGTGGAGTTCATTTGTGGCAGAGCTCCATTTTTAACAAGATAAAATGCACACATATTGCATTATCACAGCTTTATGACAGCTAATCCTAATTGAAAATTGGAAGGAGACCACTGCCAAAGCATATAATTCACTCTTGGTTTCATTCCAAATTATTATTAAGCCACAAACAAACCACATATTTTGTGACCTTTGTTCTTCTTTTTGTTAGTTGTCTCTGTTGGGTAGTTTTACTGTTATGGTGGTCGGTGCCACTGGTTAATATTACTGTGACCATGTTGTACTAGCCCCATGTTCTCTAGCACTGTTAATGCATTTAGCCCAAAGCTTAAGGTGTTTGTCCTTTGTCTGGTCTCTACCCTTTTCTCTAAATCACATGAGAATGTATGCAGTTTTTGCATAACACTACTGACGACCAGCTAAACACAAGAGCTCATGTTACATTTTTGAGAAAGAAAACGTGCTCATACCAGCCACAAACTTGTTAAATATTCAAGTAGCATAAACACACACACACCACAAAACAGCATCAACACTTCACATACATAGAGGAAACTCCTGATAGTAAAGAAAAAGAGTTTCAGCAAAACCTGTCATAAATATGCAAGTGGATTTTTTTAAGGACACTAGTTTAAAAAAGTAGGCAATGTTTATTTATATAGCACCTCTCCACAGAGGAGATGTCAAAAGGCGATTTGCATAAAGAGATAAAATGTGGGGAAAAAACAGAAAATACATATTAAATGCTGTTTAACTGTTGCAGGAGGAAGGGGACTTTCTTCGTCTCCCAGGTGGTTCTGACACCAAAGGCCAGCACCGTGATGAAGGGTGTGGCGAGTGGACTGAGAGAGACGATCACAGAGAGGTCTGTAACCTTTATGCATGATGATCTAGTGTGTGTGCGTGTGCCTGAGGGGAAAGACAAACCAAAAGGACAGTATCTATACACCACATGCAGGGTTGGTAGGGATGCTCGGTACACATGCACTGTGTGGTTGACGTTCGGGTCAGACACCACAAAAGTGACATTATTTACTCGTAACAACTCACAACAAAAATTCATGGGTTTGTGCACATAAACATACAGTCACATATGAGTCACTGTGGCATTTTCTAACTAATTCCACAGGGATGTTGGTTATCCAGGAGTCCCCAGGCGCATGACACCGACCTCATTCCACTTTTTTTTTTTTTTAACAGCAGCCACAAACCAGAGGCAATTCCTTTCTATTTCCTCTTTCTTTTTGTATCTGCCCTTCTGAATTTTGGTTTAGGAGCGTTTTTTTTTCCACCTTTGTCCGTATTTCATTCCCTCTTAATGTCACCAGTTTGTTAAAAGCCTCAGCAGCAGCTAAACCATCAATTTTCTTGGCATGTATTATTCATTAGATAACTCCACTATCAGCCGCTCCCACCAGGCGTTAGGTTACTTTGATGCAGGCGTCTTTCCATGCATTCATTTTGCCACACAGACAGCCACTGTAGGATTTGACTGAACAAGAAAGCAAACATTGGGAGGAGACAACAGTTAGAATTTTGTCGTGCAGAAAGCTGGGCAAGGCATCTGCAGGAGCAACACCCTCCCCTGGCGCTTGATTCACATGAACATGTCCAGCAAGTGTTCAGACTGTCACTCTCACAGCTGGTGTCTGGTTTGCAGACATCCCATGCTGCGTCACAAAGAGATCTGATCACAGCTTGCGCCTCTCTGTGTTAAGACAGCTTACCATGAATCACTCCTCCTACTTCTTTTTTGCATCTTTTGGGACTGTATTTCCCTATTGCTCTTTCCGTAACGCTGTTTGTCTTGTCACATGTCCTCTCAGGGCTTTGCCAGGCATGATGCAGTGGATCAGATCGCAGAGACCCGGGGAGAGCGGCATCAATATTATCACAGCTGACTTTGTGGAGCTGGGAGAATTCATCAGCGCCGTCATCACTCTCAACTATCACCTGGATGAAGAGGACGATGATGCCACCTGAGAGCTCACAGGGGGCGTCCGGGAGCGCAGTCCACCGCCACTGCTGCTAGTGGTGGGGTCTGCGCCCTCACTTTTTTCTCTTTGGCATTTATTTCAGAAGGGGAGCTGCACTGCTCCATTCACTTTATTTAGGGCTATAGTAAATGGAGAGGAATGAGAGTTGATTAGGGATGTTAGGATGTAGGATATGGAACAGCGCTGGGGTTTGACTGGAGCTCTAACAGAATGAGGTTTTGCTTGTTTCCTAGTTTTGGGATCCGAATTGATTTTTTTTTCCCCCAAGTGAGATGTTCATTTTACTTACTTCCTGTGCTGTAAAACACCCGCTTTTTCAAATGATCAAATGCACTGTTTTTAGACTTGCCACTCCATCAAGGGTAGGTTTCTCAGAGCATATCAATTTCGTGCTTAATGTATTACAGTACTGCATTCAGTACAACATGCTTGGTATTCTAGTGACAGTGACAGTTTTTCCAGAGGTTGTTTTAAATAGGTCTTTGTAACTTAAACCACTCGATGTGGCTGGTGTAAGTAGCTAGCAGTTATTTGTCTCGTTTAGAAAATCTGTCCAAGAGAAGTTTTTTCTAACAATATGCATCCCTTCAGGTGTTTTTTTGAAAACACACCCAGAATCATGAATGCCGTGTGTAACGCCATGTTTACTAAGTACAATAACATTCATTTTCTTTCCAATAGTCACAACTTCTTCACCATTCTCCATGTCTTTTTTTTGAGCAGCAATGTCTTTGTCCCCAGTTTATGTCTGTCCCAAAGTCTTGCATCTTTAATTCTGACTGGCATATGTTCACTCTCCATTTAAGACCATTGCAGGAAAGGCAGAGACACAGTACAACATGTATAGCAGAGACAAATATATCAATCAAGATGTATGTATTTAAGTTATTTTCTGCATCTAAATAATGAAGCAATCATTTGCTCCTTGTCAGCTGTTTAAAAAAAGGAAACATTTATAGTTTGCAGTAAGGTACTTTGTAAAATAACATACAAATAATTCATTTGGCACAACTAGGAATCTAATCAATATTACGAGTCATTTCTAATCCTTGGAAACCGAGAAGGACAAATTGATTGAATTTTGTGGTGGGTGCTGAATCATGATAGCCAAGTTTAAAAATAAAGTACATCTGGGTGTAAAAGTGTGTGTTTACACTGCTGACTGCTCACTCCCTGTATATGTCTATACTTATGCTGTAGGGAACCATATGAGTCATCAAAAGATAAAGGTGACAAAGTTAACACCCGTTTAAAGGAAAATATAATTTGGATTCAGAAGGCTTTAATGTGACTTTAGTGCTTTGAGACAAACAAGATAATAAAATTAATCTTGCACTTTGATGTCCCCTTCATTGGGTGCTTCATGGTTACGGATCTGCTCATTTTTACTATGTTCATGGTGCAAAACTTGTCTTTTGTTTATTTGTACTTACTGCACTTCACTCTCCAACCTGCGAAGTTTATTTTACGATGACGTTGAAATGACACCCAGAAGCGTTTTTAAATGCGAGGGTTTACACATTATGCATGTAACAAAGCTGCGTTGTCATCAAACTTCCACACACATAATGATCAGTGTGGCATTTTCTGCTGAGAATGTATTGTCTAGTTTGGTAATGTAAACCAAAACAGGAAACTCAACTGTTTGGATTTGTGAATGTATGTGTCTCGTGTGTAACTGTGCCATTTCTGATAGTCTCATGTGATTGAGTGACTGAGTATCAGCTAGAAAGTCATGTTTGTATTGTATGCTTCAATGTGGAAATGAGTTCAAGTTTTAGAGTTCAGACAGTACTACTTTTACTTGAGTGTAGTTTCCTGTTAAAATGTTTTATATCGTGAAAAGTTTGTACATACTGTAATTGCAAATATTGTACTGCCGATAAATTGTAAATGATTTAAATTCCTGCAAAGAGTCATTGACAACCATTTCTAAATGTACACCTTAACTAATTGATCATCTACTTCTTGTTTTCCATATTTATTTGGCACTTTAGTTTTGTGCATAAACCAAAAAGCTTTTGGTCTACAACAAGATTTATCATGTTTTTGGATATGTTCAGTTATTTTTTTACGTATTGTCTTAAACAGCATGGGTACATCTCAGCTGGAGAGGTTCAACCCTTTAAGATAAACCCTCAAATAAATCATTTTTTTAACATTGCACAACTGCCCAACATCCATCAAGAAGGAACTCACACAAATAAGCAGACTTTGCTTGCAAATTGTGTTGTTAGGACATTTGTGTCTTCCCTGATCCAAACTGTTGTCATTGCCTTTTTGTTCTCGTGTGCAAAGAGTCCTCTGCTGTTGTAAAACCCAAACCTTTGTTTATATCAAAGTGACTCTGTTCTAAGTGGAAAATGGCAGATCAAATAAAGCTTCTATGCCTACTGAATGGCTTAGTATCATTTCCTAACTGGTTTTTGGCTTGTTGTTCAGAGACTGGTTTGCTTGGTTGGTTAATTTTTTTTTTTTTTAAACCCATTATAATTTCATGTTAGTTTAATAATTCTATCTAAAATATCAGCTCTTTTAATCTATAATGCCTTTACATTTTTAAAACCCAGCATTCAGAGTTGCATCCTAAAATCATCCAGTTACCAGGGTGATGAGGATGGAGGTGGGTGGGTAGAAACACTCAGGGTGACCTTGCTGAGACTGTGTTTTGTAATTCGGCATCTGCCATTCTGTAGCCAGGTGTTGCTCACAAATAGGAAATAGCTCAGATGTGTGTCTGTGTGTTTTTGTGTGCGAGTGTGTATGTGTTCAGTCTTTCAGAATCTTGTCGAGTTCATTTGACCTTTAGTCGTGTGGCTTTAATGCTGCATTACACCGCTGATTCCAGGTTAATTTGGGGTTAAACTAAGCAAACTAAGATGAAAAGCCATGTCTTATGCTCTTTATTATTTACATTTTTCACACAATATATGCAAATTCTGTTCATCTTCTTGTCCTGTGGGATATATTTAGATTGAAAGTGCTGCATGTTGTTTTCTACTGGACTATAGCTCCTTTATAATGCTTTCAAGGCCCAAGAGAATGAAAAGGCATAATTTAAAATCCTTGGATTATTTTGTGATAAAAATGCAAATGTACTGTTTTTGTGTGCATGGGCACATGTTTGTGCCCGTCTGTCTTTTTCTTCAACACACAGACACGAGCAAACACAGATGAGGAGGAGGTAGAGGTGTAGGAGGTAGAGCTGGATGATGGCATTCAGACAGTTTAAAGAGGGGCTGTAGTGCGATTCGCAGTTTCAGAAAAGTTTCGAGTGTGAGGAGGAGGAGGTAGAATAATTTCACCGTGCTCTCCTGTGTGTAGTGATGAAGCAACACAACACAGAACGGTAATATGTCTGCAGACAAAACCACAGTAAACCAAGGTGCAATATGATAATGAAAAAGACATTAAAATAAAGATTTTTAAAATTTGCAATAAAGAAAACAAATGGTCATTGCTTGCAGAACATAAACAAAATGAGACTGGAATGCAAAGTTATTATTAAGTCAACCGAAATGGATCCATTATCGGCGACAAGGGGACACTGGGAATTGTAATGATTCTTTTAGTCATTCAGACATGAAAACAGCAAATGGCCAAAGGGAGGGGGTAAGGAACACACAGCGAGCAGACACAGAGTGAAAAGGCAGAGCTAAAAATGTTACAGTAACTGTGTCATTGTGTCTGAGCCAGTGATTCACACAGACCATTGGCGGTCTTCGACCTTTTTCATCACAGGTTGTCATAAAATATATTCACTGGCCACTTTATTAGGTACACTTTGCTAGCACTGGGCGTACCGACTAAAGTGACTGATGAGTGTATATGTCGGTGCTATAATCGATCTGCCTCAAACTTTCATGTGTTATGTTCATGTGATGCTCTCCTGCACACTCCTGTTGTAAGCTGAGCTTATTTGAGTCACTGCTGCCGCTGTATATCAGCTCCAATCAGTCTGCCTGTTCTCCTCTGACCTCTGCCATTATCAAGGCATTTTCACCCAGGGAACTGCCACTCACTGAGTATTTTTTATTTTTTTTTTGGCCTCTCTGTAAACCCTAGAGATGGTTGTATGTGAAAATCACAGTAGCCTCGATGAGCAGTTCCAGAAATACTCAGAGCAGGCTGTCTGGTACCATGTCATGTTCAAAGCCACTTAAATCACCTTTCCCCTCCATTCTGGTGCTTGGTTTGAGCTTAAGTGTCTCATCTTGACCCTGTCTACTTGCCTAAATGTACTGAATTGCTACCATGTGATATTTATATTTAAGTGTACCCAATAAAGTGGCCAGTGAATGTATATTTTTTCCATTAACATATTTAAAGACCGCAAGGGCCACCATAACACAGCAATGAGAATTATATTTAATTAGCTAGAATACTGTGGTTAATGAGCTAGAAATGGTTTTACATATCACTGTAATGACAAACAAATAGGTTTGAACTGAAGGATACATTTGGAAGGCGAGTGGGCATAGACGCTGCATGCTCATTCATTCATTTGCTCTGTCTAAACCTAGCGGGCTGCTGTTCCCTGGCAGACCAAACTTCCAGGGCAGATGGTGGTCAAAGATGGCCCTCTGAACATCATGAGACCCACAGAAGCGGCACTAATGGAGGACACGGTCTGGTGGCCTCTTGTCTGAGCCAACTGTTATTCTAGCCCGAGGTACTGGGACTTGGCTCACCTCTGTACAGTAGATGAGCCGCTAAGTGTTGGCTGTCCATTTTAAAGTACGGAAATAGTCTCCTATCCAACTCATGCATGAGTTCAGTTCATAGTGTGACCTCGAACGGTTAATCTTGACGATGTATTGGTCTCAGAAAGACTAATGACATCTGAAGTGGATTATTCGCTCAGATGCTCCGGTTCAGTACCTGTTGCTTTGAATAAAAATTTACAATTCAGTATTTTTAGATGGAAGATCACCTTCCCTGCTTCCTCATCATAAGATGACAGTCTGTAAAAATGCCAGGCAATTTCCTGCTTTGCTCTAAAATTGCTGTACCTGGGAAATAGTTCTGAAATAAGATGCTTACCCTCGGGGGGCTTCATTTTTCAGTGAGTGAATGCCTCAGACTGTGTGTACAAAGTATTTGTTTGAGCTTGTGTTTTCTAATTTGCTCTTTTTTATGGTGCTGCTATCAGTTCTGAACCAGAAAATGTATTCTCATTTCCAAAATGTCAGTGGCACTGCGAGGAAAAAAAACAAACAAAAAAACCCCACTGTTTTTCTGTCTTTTGCAGTCCATTTTAAATTGAAGGACTATATGAATTTGTTAGCATATAGATTCGTAGGCAGGATGAAAATGTCTGTTGCTTATTTCTACAAATGATAGGCAGGAGTCAGCACTCACTAAAACAGCCTGACATGGTTGTGGCTGCCAAAAAACATTTCATCTGAACAGTCAAACGTCATGTTATTGCCTCTTGAGACACCAGTATATGATAGATATGCACAGCAGGACTCTCAGACTGTGACAGCAGATATATCTCTGTAATTAGACAGAGATGTGGATCTCACATACAAATATGGGCACGCTTCCTCTAGAAAATCTCAAATTGGCTGCCAGAGATGACTCCCTGGAGCTACATTATGCCAGGATGCTAACTGTCACAGACGTCATCATTCGGCCTGTCTCTCTTAACGTACGAACAAATCATTAAGGTCAACATTTAATGGAGTTGAATATGATTTTGATCCTTCCCTGTAACTGCATCCTTCAGATCCTTAGAGAGTTTTGTACTCCTTGAAATCTTTATAGCTGTAAAATCTACTCTATTTACCATTTCCATAAATTTGCTCAGTACTGAAAAACATTCAAGCAAAGTCAGAAAGTCATTTTCAAATCTCTATTGCCCTCCAGTGTTTACTGGACTCAATCACATCACAACAGTGTTTTTGTTGCAATACAGGTTCAGTCTTCTTCTCCTTCTCTTTCTCCTCCTTTTCTTCACTATTTAACTGATTGAAACAGATTAGAGGGGTGGTATTATGCAGCTTTACACTCCAACTGGAAATTAAACTCACTTCTATGCTTCTGTTGCAATTTTGGAAAAGAACATTAAGGAGCATAAATTCACATTATTGTTGTTTTACATGTTATATATTACTATTATTATCACTACTACGACAATGACAACAAAGACGATTATTACTATTATTATTATTATTATTATTATTATTATTATTATTATTATTATTATTATTATTATAAGACCATAGCATTTCCTTCCTTGAACAGACCAAGTGGAACAGTCTGATCATCATCCTCGAATTGGTCTGAAAAGGAACAAAAACACAGATCAAATCTGCACAAAGTTCCATAGGGGAAAGCCGTTTTGCAGGGATGATCTGGATGGTACTTCTTTTTTGTTAGAGATGAATAAAGGCAGTTGACAAGTTGATGTATTGAGGCGCTGGGAAAACAGCAAAGGATCTTGCACTACAAATGCATATATGCTGTTATATAGACTCTTCTTGGTTCATAATTCTTCCACATGAATCTACATCTTCTGTTGCTTGTGTTCCACTCTCAGCTCTAATGTCAACAATGTACAATTCCACAAGGTCTTCATGCAATAATATGTGACTGTGATTGACAGAACTGGGCTTCCATGAATGTACAGTATGCTAATGCTTTCCAGGTATCACATCCATAGTGAAATATGCACATATGGACAAATCGCAATGCTTACGCTGTCGCTATAAATGCCACCTAAAATATGAACCTGATCATATCTCAGATAACAAATCAGAGCAATGCCTGTTTAGTCCACACTGAGTTAATGGCTCGTATCCTACCAATGAATATTAACTGAAGTGATTAATATCTTTTAACTGGAAACAAGCTCTTATCCCCAACTGATGCAGTGAGTGGCTTCTCAATCTTGAATCACAATTAATTTGCAAAGCAGCAGAAAGATTGGACATTTCCAGGAATGACTGTCCTCATTCAGTTTGTGAAAGAGTGGTTCAGGGAGCATGAGACACCATTTTCACACATGGATGGAGTCCAGACCTTAACCCCATTGCGAATCTTTGAGTGTTGTTTATTTTGTGTGATGAAAAATACTTTATGCAGCAGTCCAACTCTCCCATTATCAACTCAATGGTAGTGAAAAATGACTGCAAATTTAGATGGAAATATACATCTTCTTCTATACCCGCTTTATCCTCACTAGGGTCACGGGGGTCGCATGGAGCCTATCCCAGCTACTTAGGGGCGAAGGC
>JAQQZY010000029.1:35814268-35826406 GCA_030068375.1 Ostorhinchus rueppellii | reverse complement strand
TATAGATATAGATATAGATATATAGATATATAGATATATAGATATAGATATATAGATATATATATAGATATATAGATATAGATATATAGATATATAGATAGATATATAGATATATATATATAGATATATAGATATATATATATAGATATATATAGATATATATATATATACTGTAAGTCAAAGTCAGAACTACGGTCAATACACCATATGTACCACACACACAGATGAATCAAAAAAAGGTTTCTAACATAATCACATACAACATATATGACAAATATTGTGTCACAAACACCTGATGATAAAGCTGTTTATTATCCTGCCCCCTGAAGGTGAGAAGAGCTGAGGGGGATTGTTTTTGGTTTGGTTTGTTTGTTTGATAACATTCTAGCAGCAAAACTATTAGATGAATTCATACCAAATTGAGATTATAGATCGCCAGTGACCCAGAATAGATCTGACTACATATTGGGAAAAGTAGGTCAAAGTTAAAATTTTTTACATCTTTTTTTTCTTCCCCATTTACATATAATGGCTGAAATTTCAAATGTCTATAGCAGCAAAACTATTGGTTGAATTCATACTAAATTGGCTTTATAGATTGTCAATGACCCAGAATAGATGTGGCTACATTTTGGGAAAAGTAGATCAAAGTTTACATTTTTTATATTTTATAATGGGCACAATTTGTAATGTTTATAAAAAAAAAACATTAATTTTGTTTCAGTTTTCTTCAAACTTGCCACATATGTAGAGGCAATAGATATGATGACACCCTCACATACATGGACATGATGACATCAGCCGGATCGATGCCAAAATAAGCTACAATATGTGTGAGGGGCGGGGTTTGTTGTCTCAGATAGCATTTATTTTTACTATTTCCTTTCGATAAGATTTGTTGATCTGTGTTTTCAGACTAAAGTTCAGAATGACTTCAGTGATGAGACCTTCAGCAGCCAATGGCAGTATACTAAGGACATTGTGAAGAGAGAAACTGTACATGGAACTACAAGTGGATTTCGCAACTATGACTTCCATGAGACTAACGTCAACACCCAGGTGTGTAAAAACCATTGTATCGTCCCTTTCTCTGATTACAGGCAATGTTTATCAATGGAATAAGACACAGAACTGACACTCAGACTTAAAGAAAAAGAAACTGTCATGATTTTTTTCTTCCTTCAGAACCAAAGACTGTTGGTTTTAAAGAATGACATTGAGGTAGCTCGTTTCCAGACTAACTCTCCTCAGTACATCACAATATCTGAGGACTTTTGGAAGGCACTGACAAAACTTCCAGTGGTCTACAACTACGCAGCCTACAGGAATGTTTTGGAGAGGTTTGGAACACACTACCTGTCTGAGGGAATCTTAGGAGGCTCCTTAAGAGTCTTCATCAGCATGGATTCAGAATTTGAACAACTGATGGGTAAGAATCCTTAAGTTATTGGGAGAGAAATAACAAAACTTTAAACCCCAGTTTATCTATGAGCTACTTAAAGTTTGCTCATCATTTTGTCATATTTATTCAAATTATTTAGCATAAAAAGTATATATGTTTCCAGTTGAATTAATTACTGAAATTCATTTGAGATCAGCTATTACTACTAACAACCGATGCATTTAAAAAATAAATAAATAAATACATTTTTAACCTTAAAAGACCTAACCAGTCACCAGTGACTGAACGCATCTACTCATCTAAAATTTTAATAACGTTTGAGCCACTTATCCTATAAAGACTTTGAAATAACTGCAGTAAAATGCAATTTCTCAGCTTTTCATAGTCATCACATATAACCCATTAGGGCATTCAGCGATTCTGAAGTGAACATGGAAACATCGTCATCTTCTGAAACACTGATAAATCAACAAAATTCACATCGTTTGACAAATTACAGTGTTTGTAGCAAAGACTGAGTTAATGTTGTTAAAAGTGTAGGGTCTGAGATGTTTTCTGGAGCATTGTTTACTTTATTGCTAAAAATTCCCCTCACACCTCGATTGCAAATATTTAATTAGAGGCTTTAGAAGAGCAGAAGAGAGTGAACATGGGTGTGGCATATGAGCGGTGGAGTCAGCTGAAGGACCGGAAAGGACTGCAAAGTGATGCCATGGTGGCCCTATTAGTTCTTGATAGGTAAGATAACATTATGTCTTTATGAGTTTTTGAGAGTATTTATTTGTTTCCGGCATTATGTTGTCATTTCAACAAGTATCCATCCAGTTGGAGGATAATAGAGGATAAAAGCTAACTTTAGTGGGCTGCTAGCTGGACAGCAGTCAACTGAAGTCCAACTTCTAATCTCATATACTGATAAGTATAACTTGAAACAATAATCATATTTATTGTTTCGGTTCATTATGATGATGTCAAGTATTTTCTTACCTGTGAATGAGCCATGAGAAAAAGTTGGGAAGGTTAGCTTATTGATGCTGCGCAGCGCTCGTGAACGCTCGTGAACGTGAACCTTCTGGAACAAGCATTGCGCCTTCCGGTAGTCTGGAGGCGTGGCTTCGGGTGAGGAGTCTGAAGAAAGGAGTTGGGACTTTTGAATTATGTCTTTTCAAAATGTAGTCTGCTCGAGCCGTTTTTCTAATCTCAGACCCTATCTTAATCTTCTCATACATTCCCATACATACCCTCTTTCGTTGTCAGTGCATTTGCCTGTAGAACATATTCTTCTTCGTGTGGTTTAATGGTGGGTGGTGCTCAGCAGCTTAGGCATTTGCGCCCTCTAGTGTCTCTACTGTGACATAAACCAGGGCATTTGTCCATAGAAGCTGAGCGTCCATGCCACAGAGATACATAAACACTAGAGTGGGCAAGTGGGCGTTTGTCTTTGGGCAGTGTCTTGCCACCATCTTGGTCCAGAAAAGGTTGTCAGTACTACATAATATAGAAAAGGAACAACTGTCACTAGAAACTAAGCTTACAAAGAGAAATTTGCTAAGGACATTGCTAAAAAATAAAAATCAATAGGCTATAGCATCAAAATTTTATCATATAGCTATTATGGAAAGTATCTGGATAAATGCTAGAGTATATACTAGTATTTTATATTCTGATAATTTTGTATTTACAAAAAAAAAGCCTTTTCTTTCGGATTTATGAACCTGTATGATTACATTATGAATTGCAGTTTGATTAACAGTTTTCACCTTTTCCAAATGTTAGATCATTGTGTTATTAAGCTATTTATTGTGTCATTATTAAAATGATATTAGAATATATACATGCAATATTAATATGCTTACTGTTAAATTTTTTAAAATTTATTTATTTTATTCATTTAGGTCTATAGTGTGCATGGAATACACAAATTTTTTTAAGCCTGTGTGATTACGTTATGATGTTTCCTTCAAGTAATAATATTTATGCTTAAATTTATTTTCTTTTTTGTTGCTTGTTTCTATATTTTATTTGTTTCTATAAAAACGTACAGTTGTAAGAGTATGGGTAATCCTATTTTTTAGCTTTAACCATGACATACCACTGCCATGTGTAGATTTTCATGGGGGGGCGGGGCTTAGCTTCCTGTACCAAGATGGCCAACAAAGTTGGACGTTTCAGCTTGAGGCAACCACTGACGACGTACGCTCCAGTGTTTATTTTTATTTTTTTTTATTTATTTTTTTTATTAGTGATACATTAGACAAGACAGTGAAAGCAAAAAAGCAACAACATACAATCAAACAAAAATGGAAAAACGCTCCAGTGTTTATTTGTCTCTGTGGTCCATGCACTTCAATTGGACAGTTTCTTTCATTGCATCAAAACTCGATGGTCATTGGATAAAATCAGTCATTGCCACGAATCCCGTTTTGATTGACAGGTATTTTGAGATATACGCCATAGAGCATTTTCTTGAAAAAGAACAGAGGGCAGAATTTATACATAAATAAACTGACAAATTTTATGATGTAAGATGACAATGAGCTTCCTCTCTTTGAAAGACCAGCACTGGTTTGTAGACACATGATTTTACAGTATGTTAAATTATTGATATATTTTTAAAAAGCATGGGAAGAAATGTTCCTCGGGGGGGGGGGGGGGGGGGGGGGGGGAAGAAATGTTACTAGGACCCCCCCCCCCCCCCCCAAAAAAAAGAGTTGGTTTGAGGTGCTCTTTGGAAAAAGGTATTCATAAAGTAGATGACAAACCAGAAGAAAACTCCAAGGCACTCTCTTTAAGTATTAAAATGCTTTTATTCTCACAGCATGGTCATGTGTAGACCTTTAATACTTGCCTTGGAGTTTTCTTCCTGTTTGTCATCTAACTATATATTTTGCTGAAAAAGTCACTTACACTTCAGTTTTCTCTGTTTAGATTTAGATAGACCTTTGAATTTACTCTGAGCTTTTAACAACATCTACACAATTAGTATATTAAACATACAAAAACGTTAGATTTTCGAGGACAACATTGTAATTTATAGTGATAAATCCCATAGTAAGCATTAAGTATAGAGAAAAGTTGATTTGGAAGTCCACAAAATTAGTACAAGTACTTAACCTGTAAAGACCCAGTGCTACTTTTGTGTCAGTTCTTAAATGATTTTTTTTTTTTTTAATATTTAACCTTTCTTAAGTGATGTATCATCATTTATTGTAATATTAATGTCAGTATTTTGCTTTTTTCAGTGTAAATCATGTATTTTCCTGTATTTAACTCACTGATTTTGTAGATGTTCAATAAAACTCAGAGCAAATTCATAGGTTATTATGTCAGAAATGGAGAAAACTGAAGAAAAAGTGACTTTTTCAGCAAAGATGTCATTATCTGAACAAACTGCATTTTACGCCAATTATTTACATGTATTAATAGGATTAGTGGATCAACAGGTATTAAATATTTTTGAGTAGTAGATGGTTTGGTTGCCAATAGCTGTTTGGGTCTAATGGTTTAAAAGGAACTGTTTGGGTAAATAGAGCAGCATTAAACTATGATTTAATTTTCTTTTAATGAAATGATCACTATTAGTAGATGTCTTAAATGCATATTAACTGCTTGTATTCACTTATTTATCTTCCGTCTTTTGGCCTTTTTTTTGTTCTCAAGTCACGGAGAAACTGGAGTATCAGGAATGTGAACGAACTGAGCACTGGTTCCTTTTTTTCTCCTTCACGAAGGAGGACTGCACACATGGATTCAGTCCCTCCTCGTCAAAAAGAGGTAATGCGACAGTTTTGACATTAATACTATATATATATGCATAACTGTGACTAAGAGGTGAAATGACATAATACTTCTCAATTTTGTCCGCCATTAAAATAGTTAAAAATAGGTCCAACATCAGGCCGAATGTCAATGTGAAAGGTGGAAGCCTTCAGAATATCGCAGCGCTGCAGGCCATGGACTTCACTAATCCAGAGAAGAACTGGGAAATGTACACGAACTGGGCTGAGTCTGTCAGATCATTTCCACAAGTCACAAAACAACAGGTAGAATAAGCCCCACGCATTCTAATATTTAGCCTTTAGCTCTGATTACGGCGCCTGTTCGCTATGGGGTGGTTTCACTAAGCCTATGTAAGGTCACAACATTTATTTCCAACATTTTAAAGACATAATGTTGCTGAACCTTGACCTGACTAACTTGAGTAACCTCTCATCTTAACACTGCCCCCATTGGCTTGTACTGTAGGCACTAGGCATGATGGGTAATCACTCCATCCACAACAGTTCTCACCCTTCACTCTGAAACAGACATCTAGCGCTGCATTATGTTATACTGATGCAATATGTAATAATGTAATCATTTTTCACTTTGTTATGTAATAACACCACATTTTATGAGATTTTTGAATGCATTTTGTAATAACTTACATGTATTGTATCTTCCAAATTTCAGTGCATCAGTAAGTTTATAAGTAATACTTTATTAGTGCAGTTTTTGTCCCTAACTTGCAAACACATTCTCCATTATAATGAATACAGTTACATTTGATTTACCAATGAAACATCTGACTAGTTTGTTTGTTTTTTAAATTAATTCTAATTAAGCCTGAATGCTTAATGTTGTTCTGATAGTACGGTAGTTTTTCCAATTAAAGCATCATTTTCAATGGTTTTTGGTGGTTTATTACTTAATACACCAAATAATTACCGTCTGTTTTGCTACACCCACATTTTGTAATAGCAGTTGCAACATGTAATAAGTTATTTCAAAACGAAGCAAGGTTTATTTCAAAATGCGTTGAAGAATTTTATTACAAAATACAGCATGTAATCACAAAAAATGACATTACTAAATATTGCACTGTTATTACATAATGCAGCCCTTCAAGGGTTAATCTGGACCTATCAGACCACATGATCTTTTTCAGTTGAAATGTAGTTAAACCTTTATGCTCTCTGATGGATGTTTAAGAAATGTAAAAGCTACTTAGTGCACCAGCTAGAGTTCAAGATTAGAATCCTTTCCAGATTAAACATAATAATCACTACAGTAAATATCAAATGGAAGGCTCTTACCTACCTGCCAAGTTAACTCCACTTAAAACACTCCTTTTGACCACACAGTGTGTGTAATCTGTCTGTATTGTTCATTATTACAATAAAAAAAAAAAACCAACATAATACAGTCTCCTGTTCTAAATTTGACTTTGTTTAACTGTTCTCTTCTGTGGCAGCTGCGGCCACTATCAGATTTGGTGAAGGAGGTTCAATGTGCTGGACTGAAGAAACTGCACCTTCGCAGGGCCATAGAGCAGTACCTCTCTGAGAGAGACTCCTGCCACTGCCAGCCCTGCAGTAACAATGGCTTAGCGCTCATTGACGGCGGTGAATGCAAATGTATCTGTAAACCCGGCACCTCTGGACTGGGCTGTGAGCAGGGAAGTGATCCAGAGGGCCAGCAGGGTGAGTGTTAATCTCAAGACTGAACTGATTTTTAATATTTAATTTTTTTCTGAATGATGCGCCCTTACATTACCTTTCTGTTCCTGCTCATAAAAGGAGTGATTCATGGTAGTTGGTCTTGCTGGACCACCTGGTCTGCGTGCTCTGGAGTTCATAGATCACGCAGTCGTTCCTGCTCAAATCCAGCCCCTCAGAATGGGGGACAACACTGCGTTGGAGAGGCAACGGAGACATCAGACTGTGAAGACCAACAGATGGAATATTTAAAGTCAGTACAAACTTATGATTTATTGTTTTGCATAAATCAGGGACATTTGATGTAAAAGCTGTCATTTGTGTTCGGGTGGAATTGTCAATAACTTTGATATAATTTATTCTTGGTATATAGTTCTACAACTTTCTGCTTTTTACAGAACAATGGAGCCACAGTGCTTTGACCAGACTCCCCCAGCCATTCAGAAGTGTGCAACCCCCCCTGCTTTAATCAATGGCTATATTCTGGTAAAAAGGCCTAATCTATACTGTCCATTATGAAAGGAATTATTGCGACCATTCAGTGTTTTTATTGCCCCTCTAATTGTTTTGCTCAAAAGGCTAGCAGTAAAACATACCTCGTCATAAAAATCACTTCTCATTTGTTGAACTAAACTAGTCAAAGTGGATTTGAGAGTTGAGATTTTTTTTTTCTCCCCACATGTAATTGATTTATATTTTTGTTGCTTTACAATATGTAATGCATTGTAAAGGCTATGAAATGACCTATTTAAAGTATCCTTTTCAGTGTCCGTATTATTTTTTTTGAGTTTGCATAACTTAACCCTTTGATGCATAGTGGTCACTACAGTGGACATCTATTCTACAGCTGTTTTCTTCTCTATTCATGGGTTTTGTTGTTTTAGTTCCATATCAGCCAACACAGTGGACACACTTGCATGATCTCATACACTGTAATTCATACCATTACTGTCACTTTGTTGTTCTAGATTAACCTGATCTACAGTAACAGGTTTGAGAGTAAATCGAATGCTAGTTGTTTTTAGACTGTCATTAACAGGGTTCTTTTTGCATATTATCTCCATGAAGGGAGTCATAACAAGTATGAGAGTAGAAGTAGAGAATGTAAAAATGAGAGAAAACATCAATTAGCTGCATTAAAATATTCAAGTATATCACTTTCTGATACTGTTTCAAAAATTAAACACATGGTGTACAAATCAGTGGACATTTTTGTAACTCCATAAAAATAGTTTCATTGAAAAAATGTCAATCATGTTATTTTTTTTCATGCCTAAAGAGGAATAAAAACACTAAGGACAAAAAACATGAATAAGGTTTTCATAATTCATGCATCAAAGTGTTAAATTCCCATTTAAAGCTCCCATTTACAAACATAAAATACCAACTTAACATCTTACTTTCATCCCCTTGAATTCCACAGGATCCAAAGGACATTTACCTTGTGGGCAGTCGGGTCCAGTACACCTGCACTGACAGCTTCTACCTGGCTGGTCCCAGCATTCTGGAATGCACCGCTACTCAAACCTGGTCTGACAGCCCTGGACTATGCACATGTGACTGCAAATCCCTCAACATTTGAACTTAATTTTATCTTAATGGTGATGTATTTTGACACTTTATTAATTTCCAACTTTGCTCCAGTATCAAGGTGTACCATCGATTTAATCAGTGAAGTCACAGTCTCTCCACTGAAAACAGCCTATGACATTGGGGAGACAGTTACCTTGTCTTGTCCAGAGGGGAAAGTGTTAGAAGGAGAACCAACAGCCATTTGTGGCTCCAATCTGCGTTTTTCACCCTCCCTTGCAAACACCCAGTGTATCCCAGGTAAAGTTTTTCATTGAAAGGTTTAATAACTATTGCACTACTAATCCTATTTGTACATTTAAATATATATGATTAAAAAAAGCTTTTCACCGACATAAGATACGATTCATTTGGAGGTTCAGAGGCTCCACAGTGAACGTGGAAACACTTTCATCTTCTGCAGCATTGATTCACCTGTAAAACCCGTGTAATTTCATCAGTGATAGATGTTGCAGACGCCTATTTTTGTGTTAAATTAAAGGTATAGTTTGCTTTTCTCCATTTAAATATAATGACCTTTGAATTTACTCTGAGACTTTATGAACATCTACATGATTCATAAATTAAATATGGGAAAACATTAGATTTTCCATGACAAATAATAGGGGTTGTAGATACTTATGTTTATGTTTGATCTTCAATCAATGTTCTATTTTGCTGGAAAAAGACATCTTTGCCTTTCTTGGTTTTGATACAGTAAGTTTTGAATATATTGTGTGCTTTTATGAATATCAGTAAATTAAACATACCCAGATATGATACCTGGAGGACAGTATAACAAGTGGTTCCAGGCACAACAAACTACACCCCTCGCACGTGTTGTAGCTTATTTTGGCATCGATCCAGCTGATGTCATCTCGTCTATACGTGTGTTGATGTCAGCATATCAATTACCTCTATATGCGTGTCAAGTCTGAAGAAAATTGAAACAAAATTGATTTTTATGGACGTGAAATTTCACCCATTAAAAGTAAATGAAAGGGGGGGGATCCAAAAAAATTGAAACTTTGACCTCTATTTCCCAAAATGTAATGGCATCTATTCTGGGTCAATGGAAAATCTATAAACCCAATTTAGTATGAATTCAACCAGTTTTGCTGCTACAGACATTTGGAATTTTGGCCATTATAAGTAAATGTGGAAAACAAAAGATTTTTAAAAATTCATAAAACATTTTAACTTTGACCTACTGTTCAAAAATGTAATCAGATCTATACTAGATCATTGGCAGTCTATAAATCCAATTTGGGATGAATTCAACCAATTATTCTGCTGCTAGAGTGTTAACAAACAAACTGAACCAAAAACAATACGCCAATTACAATAAATGATGTAAAATCGCTTAAGAAAGGTTCAATGAAGAGAAAGATTACCACAAAAATAGCAGCAGGTAAGTTTTAAAGTCGAAGTAAATGTCATAAAGGGCATCGGGGTGCAGTTTTACAAGCTTTGACTTCACCATGTTATGAAGTGATTTTTGTTCATCCTTATATTTTACTGTTATGTACAGTACTATCAGATACTCAAAATAGTAGACTACATATCAAATCATTCTAGCTATCGCACTACTCATGATTTCTTTGTATCCCACAGTCCCCTCCCAGTCAGTGCAACAACCACAAACCAGAGCTTTAGTGCAGTGTAATCCCTGGGAGAAGGTATCCAGAGGAAAATGTGTTTGCAAAATGCCTTATGAGTGCAGGTAAAACATACCCATCTGTGTTATGGAGCTGGCAAATACCATGGGTTCATTTGAAATTCCAGTCAAAGTTGGTAATTTTCTGTTTTCTGTCAACAGTTCATCTTTGGAGTTGTGTGCCACTAATCCTGGAAATGGAAGATCAGTCCTTATTAATGTTTGCAAAATGCATGCATTGAAATGTATGGGTAAGAACCATGTGATAGCTGAGGATGGCGTCTGCATCTGGCCACAGCGCAGCACAAATGCAGGCTGTACCAAATGTCACATGTGGGAAACCTGTGATGGTAAGGACAACACATGTTTGTACAAGACAATAAAAATAAAATCTACTCTCAAAACTGTATTTCCAATTGGTTGTTGTTCACCTCTATTTTTACAGCACAATCCAACGAGTGCCGCTGTAAGGAGGAGGCAGATTGTTCGACTCCAGGAATAAATGTTTGTGTCCGTGTAGGGGAGAACGTAACAGCAGTCCCTCAGACCATGAGTGAATGTGAAGCCGGTTTGAAGAGATGCAAAGGAGAAAAGGTGTCAGTTGTCAACATCCTGCCCTGCACTTCCTGAGGATGCAGGAGCAGAGCTGACCCCATGAATTTTTAACACATTCATTCTGTAATCCATATTTAGCATATTTGCCACTAAATTAGCATTAAATCTCATGTAACTGCTTTGGTGTGTTATAGAATGATATTGTATGTCACGAAAATACAACAAAAGCAAATACATAATAAAGCAAATGTATTGGGTATTGATTGGTTATTGGTTACAATTTTTTGTTCTTTTGATATCCAAAGTTAAGTATAAAACATAATTTTAGATTAAAGCTGCATTGGGCAGGCACCACCTCTCATGCTGACAACTGTTTCCCATCACACTCCACCTCTAATATATATATATATATATATATTTTTTTTTTTTAACCACTGTCTAAACTTGGACTTGAACTTCCATCCTCTGTGTCACAGTCTGATACTTTACCAAATGAGCTAACTCTGTTGTGTTTGACCTTAACCTATTTATGATCTGATTCTCTTCATACTTTTCAAGATGTAACATGTTACCCATATAAACATGATAAACTGAAGGCACTGATTGGATTTGTGATAATAGACAAACCCATATTTGGTACCTCAGTACTGTGTCAGTAGGTACTTATATAATTTAATTTCACTAGTGTGTGTGTGTGTGTGTGTGTGTGTGTGTGAGTGTGTGTGTGTGTTTCCTTTATTTTATTTAACACCTTCAGTTTCACATACTGTTGTCACCCACATATGCATTTCTATTTAGTTCAGTGTTGTTTTTATTCATATTTTTCTTTGGATTTTTCATTTTCTTTCAATATTTACTTTTGTAAAGTGTGTACTTCTACCTTTTTTTATACTTTTATGTTTTATCTTTTGCTCATTTTAAATGTGTTCATACTCTGTTCAAACATGACATAGATAATGAAACCCATGTAAAAGCAGACGAGTGTGTGTTTGAAGCTGTGACCTCCTGGTTGGTGGACAGTTCATGGTCCATCTGAGCCTCAGAGAACTGTGGAAGCCCTCATCATTCCTCTTCTCCTTGTTCTTCTTCTTGTTCTTCGGTGGTATCTGTGTTTCATGGCCCAGGTTTCAGCAGTGTTTGGATCCTCTCAGACTTCATAGATGACTGTCTCAGAGAGTCTCAGAGACTCATGAGAGTCTCAGATGGATGTTCAACAAGTTCTTAGGTTTTCATCGGCTGAGGATAGCATAGTGGACAAGGACATGTCCTTCAGAGCAGGATGACAATGGTTTGATTCCAGCGTAGGTGGGTAGAGTATGAGTTTATTGTTGGGGTTAGGGTAATTATGGTAACAATGTGTTAATAACATGTTTAAGACAAATGTAATAAACATAATATAATAATCCATCCATCCATCCATCTTCATCCGCTTATCCGGGGCCGGGTCGCGGGGGCAACAGTCTAAGCAGGGATGCCCA
>JAQQZY010000029.1:35793761-35813793 GCA_030068375.1 Ostorhinchus rueppellii | reverse complement strand
GGTGTGTACATATGTGTGCCTTAATGCCAAGAGCTGCTGGACGAAATTTCATTGTGCCTTGCATAATGACAATAAAGATTTTTGATTCATGCTTCAATCTTATGGAGGAATGATTTCTTACAAAAGCCTTTTCATATTTAATTCTATTAATAAATCAATGTTTTAATTTTGCATTATTTTTCTGTGTTGATATTCTGTTAATTTTGAAGTCCAGAAGTGAAATATTTAGTTCATTAGAGCAAATGAATTACCTGAATACAACCTTCAGTTACATAACAGATACCTGAGTAACTATTTTAGTGCTTCAATATGCTGCACATCTATGCTCTGATGTGCTCATGTTTCAGGAATTAATCAAACTTTTTACTCTATTCAGCTTTCTGTTAAGATCGGAAAGTCTATATAAATAAAATAGATGTGTCGATGCCTTAAGTGGCGAGGAATTGCTGTGCAGCAGTACACAGAAAGTTTGTGCAGCAGTAAAATAAATGCATTCATATATAAATAAACAGAATATTAATAAAATATAAAAACTAAAGTAACTCAGTACAACAGCAAAAAATACTGTCGACAGCAAATTCAAGCCTGTCTGCAGCCCCGGAGTACTACTTTCTCCCCTTCTCCAACCATTGTGAGTATAAACAAAAGCTTCTTGTTGTGGACTAAATAAAAGATTAAGTGCCTTTTCCCTCCCCTCCTATGCCTGTGCCTTGCAAAAAGAAATGTGAACTCAGCAAACTGGCTCAGCTGCATTCACTGAAAACCCCAAATCATCAAAACAGAATAAATGTGTGAATAGCTGCTGCCAAAACACATTCCGCAAACAAATTAAAGATCACTTAACTTGCGCTGATTTGCATTTTGAGGGCATCAAATCCTTTGCAGTTTATTTAGTTTGATGAGCAGTTTGCTATTTTCTAAATCTGAAATGCACCAAAATAAATGTTAGTGTGAAGTATGTCTCCACCAGGTGGACATTTCCCTGAATTACACAGAAAATGAATGACAGTCTGCAACAGTCAATATGTTTTAATAACAAAAGTTTTATTAACAATGTAAAATGACCTATATCAGCTTTTACTACTGTACCTTCACTGTGCCCCGAACATTGATCACAATTATAATAAGCAAGACTCATGCTGCCTGCCCTCTGTCTGACCCAACGGCCACAGACAAAGGGAGACCCCCCCACCCTGATACTGACCAACAGATCATTAGCCAACTCCAACTCTCAGAATAATTTAGAGCATTGCGTAAAGAGTATGTGTATATACAAGTCTAATGTCTTGATTTATAGATAGATATTGTGTGCAAAGAAGTTCTCTTTTTGAATATTGTATCATATATTCCATTTTGAAGCTGAAAAGTTAAAGTTGGGTATAGGTTCTTGGTTTATGGAAGACTAAATTAAGTACATTAAGAAGAAAAACAGCAAGAAACAGAAAACAGAGACTGTAATACACAACAAACTTACTCTGCACGAACCCATCATCTCCGCTCAGAGAGAAGAGGGTGTAACTTTGTCTTTGCAAGTGCCATCCGTATAGATTTGGAGGCTTTTCAGAAGTTATCACATTATTTCTGACAAAAACAAACAATAATATTCCCTTTAAAACATGAATCCTCATTCCATTCACTCAGGTTTGTGGAAGTAATTGAACACTGACATTTTTTTTTTTCAAATGACCTTTCATTCTCTTTTACGTTGGACAAGCAGTTATCTGACTTCATTTACCAAAAAAGGGAAAATCTGTTGCAAAATATCTTAAAATATATGTTCATGACTTTTGTTTTCATTACATTGCAATTACAATTCTTCTTTGTATTACAAAATAAAATTATAAAATGGGCAGCCTTTAAAAAAAAAAAAGAGAAAGAGACAATTTATTTGAAAATGGCAGTAAGATTGGTGGGAGACACAAGTGGTGAAGGACAGTGGGTAATGGTGTCTTTGTTGCTGCCTCCTACCCACGAAGGCGGGGCCCTTAGCTGGTTACTAGGCAACAGAGCCCAAAGAACCGCCTCTTCCTCTGTCGGACCAGTGGGTAGGGAGTCAGGTTCAGCAAACTGCTGTCATCTGGGCACAAGAACACACAGACCAGCTTAGAAGGTTTGCAATATGACACTGTTCTGGAGCCAAAGTCAGTGCTGCTACTCCCAGGACCATTACTCGAATGATTTAAAAAGTTCCTCTGTGAAGTTACGATTCCTGTAGGATGGTGACTATCTTACCTTGGTTCTTCAGTGGTAAAGGCATTGTCTCCCTGAGTTTACTGAGAAGGTTCTTCATCTCTCTCATATCTCTGCCAAACGCACACATACACATGTTTATGTAGTCTTTCTATACCTTTTACCAACTACACACTGGCCCACAACTCTCATATAATTATCTACAAACTATTCTTGTCTGTTTAACACAAATACATACTTATAGTAATCATTAATTTCAAAGGTGTCTTTGGCCGCCACTGAATGTATTTTCAAGTATCAACAATAATTTATACGTCTCGGCACTGATGAAAAAATAAAAACCATAATATAATACTTAAAATATTGGATTCAACATACTTTGGACTTTTGTATGATAGACATGAGTATGATGATTGAAAATATAAGTCATCTACGTAGTCATTACAGTAGAATCTATGTTAGCAACACAATGTTAAAACAATGAATTAAATGTGTAATATTTAACATGTGTTCTTATAGTTATATGCAATGGCTATATAAGTGTTATAATCCAATCTAACTTTATTTATAAAGCACTTTAAAACAACCACCATGGACCCAAGTGCTGTACTGAACACTACAAACACAATACAAATGAATAAAAGCGTACAAAAAAGCTCATATGCTAATGTCAAATGTCATAATGCTAATATCTGTATGAAATTATAATCTCCTGAAAACATAAATACTTATTGTTCCAAAAATGAACACAAATCAACTACAGAACCATTTACTCACACACTCAGTCTCTCTACCTACTTTTCTATGTTCTCTATGTCGGTGGCCACCAACCAGCAGAGCTGAGGACAGTCGGTGGGGGAGGAAGAGGTATCCTCTAGGATGGGGATGTCTGAGCTCTCTTCTATCTTGCTGTCGACTCCAACAGGACCACAGGTGTCTTTACCTACAGCACACAGACAGCAGGCAGGCATAAACACTCATCATTACCACATATTTAAAAAATATTGGCAGGGGAAGTATAGTACTGTATCACAGTTTTCCCCAGAGGCAAGTTGAGAGCTGACCTAAAACTACCCATCATGTCATGTGACCATCATTCATCTAAAAGGCACAAAAGGACTGGTTTGTTTTTTTATTTGCAGGTATTCAGGTTGTGCTGAATAGGTCGTTTTACATGATAATATGCATAAAATAACACTGTCTATAAATAATTAACCGTAATTAAATCTGTGCATACATTTGGACATCTGCACAACAAATCAAAATAAGAAAAAAAGAGAAACTGGCATAAATGTGTACTAAAAACTACACATATAGCACACACACACACACACACACACACACTCAGGCTCCATAGTTAAAAGCCATAATTGCCATGTTTGTGTGTGTGTGTGTGTGTGTGTGTGTGTGTGTGTGTGTGTGTGTGTGTGTGTGTGTGTGTGTGTGTGTGTGTTTTTTTCATGTATTAACC
Source organism: Ostorhinchus rueppellii (assembly GCA_030068375.1). Classification (NCBI taxonomy): domain Eukaryota; kingdom Metazoa; phylum Chordata; class Actinopteri; order Kurtiformes; family Apogonidae; genus Ostorhinchus; species Ostorhinchus rueppellii. The sequence goes on along the minus strand of JAQQZY010000029.1, from coordinate 35,810,132 downwards.
TTTCCTGTGGAGCTGCAGGGAGCCCAGCAAGCAGACTGATTTCAGCATCTCAGTGATGTACATCTCCAGACAGCACTGCAGCTGGATGAAGAGCCTGCAGATCTCAGGGTGGATCTCCCCATCCTCTGGCCTGACATGAAACATAGTTGGAATCAGCAAAATTAAGAAAAAGTCTCATCCTGCTCCAGTCTATGGAAAGAAAGATAAAAAAAAAAATCATCATCATACATAATGTATCCATTTTAATAAGCCAGGTATCATGTGGAAGTGATTTAAAGTCAAGTGGTGTGATTTTTGTCTTTCTGAAATGAGATGATTTCATTTACAGTAGGTTTGGAAAAGAACGTAAAAGCAGTAAATTGTATGTTTTTCAATTATTAACATCTATTTAACCCGTAAAGACCCAGTGCTACTTTTGTGGCAGTTCCCAAATTAATGTTTCTTTCTATTTAACCTTTCTAAAATGATTTATCACCATTTACTATAATATTATTCTCTGTATTAGGCCTGTGCAATTAATTGAATTTTGATCATGAGCTTGATTTTGTTGTCAAACGATCTCAAAACTCATATAATCAAATTGAAATGATTTATTTTCCGTTTTTCTTTACATAATTTCTGAGACGTGCATGCGCAAAACATTCCATTCCATTGCAAAACATCTGTAAAGTACACATTTGTAGCCAAAGTTTATTTTCAATTTGAATGTTTTGCATAAAGAATCAATAACAAAGTATTTTTTGAGAGAGAAATGCTGAATAAATGCACCGTGAAACTCAAAATTAATCGTTTGAATAATCATGATTTCAATTTTTGACCAAAAAAAAAAATCGCGAAATGGATTTTTTTTCCCCCCATAATCGAGCAGCCCAACTCTGTATTTTGCATGTCTTCAATAAAAATCTGGTATTTCCCCATATTTAACTCACTTATCATGTAGATGTTCATAAAAGCTCGGCTCAAAATGAATTGTCATAATATCAGAAACACACAAAAATGAAGACAAAGTCACTTTTTCATCAAAAATATCATTACTTGAACATAAACCCAGTGTTTCCATCCACTGTCATTCATCCAACTCTGTAGGTTTTACTGGTGGATCAATGTTGTAGAAGATGACGGTGTTTCTATGGTAACTACAGAGCCTCTGAATGTCCAAATGGGTCATATCTGAAGACCATGAAAAGATACAGTAACAAACTGCATTTTACACTAACTATTTACATGTTTTGATAGGATTAGTGGATCAGAAGTTATCAAACATTGTATATTGGTAGATGAATTTGGTTGCACGTGGTTGTTTGGGTCTTTATGGGTTAAGAAAACAGTCAAAATAGCTACTGGGTGTGCTTACAGTAGCATGTTTTATCACCTGGATGACACCTTGCAACGCTTAACACCACCTGCAACTAACATCAGGGTTATGAACTGAAATATACAGTAAATATAAACATGCATTAGTGATGATAAATAGGAGCAAAGTGGTTCTCACTACTTCTTTTCGTTGCTTTATGGCAGCAGCACGCAAGGTCAAAGCTACAACACTGACACATGCATTTCCTTCATTATGTTACTATGCAAGCAGTGTTCAAATTTAGCTCACTAAACTGTCTGAGAATATAAATAAAATGCCCTGAAGAAGTTCAAACATAAACATAAAATCCCCATCTGATTATTTTTTTTATTTACACAGCTGATCGCTAGCATTTATGAGGCACCACAGTTGCTTCGCAGGCATATAAATCTGGTATTCGAGGGGAAACTACAGCAGGTGATATTCAGTGGGTGCGATATCACATGGGAAAGTGACAGCAATGAAAGGCGTGAAACTTGCACCTGGTACAAATATTTCTCACACAAACCATGCTGTTGCGTTCGCCTCATCAAATAGCGAGCCGTTCTCTCATCCCATTTTTTTTTTGTCACAGTGCTGCCTTCTACAGTGCTGATGCTAAAGCGCAGCTGTCGTCGGTGCTATCCTGCTTAGCAACTTTCCTCTAGCACATTGAAGAGGCCCCGCATCACTCAAACCATTCAGACACAGTGGCTTTATTTGATTAAAGGGAATGATCTGTGCTGTCTAATCCGAGCCCTGTGTTTCTAGTGGTAAAGATGGACATTGAAATGGCCTGGAAAGCTTTTAGTGAAAGAGGAGGAAATGTAGAGTTCTAGAGAAGCTGTTGTATTGTCTTTATTTCTGTAGAGGCAGCAGTATCAGAAAATTAAAGCACATGACAATCATCGATAGTGCTTATTTATTAGAGACAGGTTAGTAGGTAGTACATAGCATGAAGGATCGACACTGTAAACTGCAATATTCTGCAAATATTGGAATAAATGTTATTAAATTCATTCAATAAAACCAAATGGGATGACTATGTATCTGCAGGAAAATATGCACTAGACATGTTTACTGGCTTACTATATGAATCTGTCACGCACATGTGCTGCAAAGCCTGTGCACTTTAAATGGTAATATTTTGTCATGCATGTAACAGACAGTGAAGGATATGCATTCTTTAATCACTTATGCTGTGTAACATACTTTAGAGCTACCGAATTAATTATTGAGACTGGAAGTAGGTTACGGTCCAGAGTAGAGCACAGCCTGAGCACGTTTCTGAAAATCAACAGCCCAATATTTAGAGGGCATTCTGCGATTTTACCGATCTGCATTACATCCATAAGGAGCACAGACATCACTGTTAGCTAATGTAACCCGAATCTGCGGTGCTTTGGCGCCTACCAAATGGCTTTTACCGCTGGTTTCAGTCTATCCAATTGTTATTTAAGTAAGTTTCAGGGTGCCAAGTCTGCTGGCATCTTAGCCTCACTAAAGACCTTCAAATCCCAAGCCTCAGTTTGCCCTTCTTGCACTGGCACCAATGTAGATTAGACGTTGTGCTCATTGGAGAGTGCAGATCAAGTGAGTACATGTATCAGATTTCATTATATGCCCCCCATCCCCAACACCTTTTACCAAAAGGTAATAAAATAACTTTAGATAGAATCATCACGCCTCAACTTTATCATCATATTGCAGCCTCTGTTGGAGTAAAATAATTACATACAGTGCATGTAGCATCTCAGTAAAGACCATTTACTGTAAAAATAAAAATGAAAATCTTCTAAATCCTCAATACGACCATATCAGACACTAAATAAATAAATAAATAAATAAATAAATAGGGCACATAACTGTGTGTTCAACGCAACAATACACATAGTCAGTGGTTCTGCATTAACATCACTATCTCAGATTTTTTTTTTTTTTTGCCTTGGGAAGCATTCCACTTTCATTCCACTTCATGCATTAACGTTTTAGGCCCAGCTAATGGGATGTGGTATGTTGTTTTGATTGCTTCCTGGTAAAGCTGCCCTGCTAGAAATGTGAGATATGATAGTTTTTAAAAGCTGATGTCATGTTGTGTTTTCCAAAACTCTTTACCCTCCTCAGACGCACAGGTTTCACACTAATGGAGCAGACACTTGAGTAATTTCTTTGAAGTGTGGAGGAGCAGGCTTAACTACATGTGCCTAAAATGGGGATGCTTATGCAAATTAGAGATGTGCTTTGGTAAATTTAGCTACTTTACAACTTTAGGCGCAGCGGTGTTGCTGAGCGTCCCATTTGGTGAGTCTATCGCTTTCAGCACCATGGATAGCTCCTCTAAGACTAATTCCAGCACCATGGACAGCGCCGGTGCTCTACTCACCCTGATATCAAGGACAGACTCTGGTGTGCCGCTCTCGCCATTTCACAGCCTTTAGTTCGGGTCTTCAGCATCTCGGCCCGTAAAGAAGGACAATCCACGGTTATTTCCCCAATGGAGATGACCAGTTCACGGTACAGAGCCACGAGTGTATTGAATTCTTGGACGATCTGTGTTACAATGACACGAAAGACTCAATAAAGTTACCAGTGGACCAGTTACTTGAACGTCACAGAAGTGCAGAATAACAGAATAACAAACAACGACCACCTGCAGTGATGATGGCAGCGGCATATAGCTTAGGCCTGCAGATTAACTTGTCAACATGAAAACGTGTCAGCCAAGATCAACAAGGAAAGGGTAGTTGTTATTTATTTGTCCCCTTCATTTTTGTTCACTGGGGACGCGTAATCTGCTAACGCAGTTCCTTGGTGGTATGTTCAACAGAAAGAGAATGTGAAGGAAAAAATGCAACCTTGCACTTATGCTTTTATAAAAGGGTACTGATCTCTGAGAGAAAACTGAAAAAGTAAAGCACACGTAGAAATTGTAAAAGCCGAAGCTCATGCAGATGCAGATTTTCCCCCTACCTTCCCATTATGCTGAGTTTGGTTGTTTGCAAAACCTCAAGGCTTAATAGTGGGGCATACACATCTCATTAATTTTGTGCAACTCATGCATATAATCTTGATTTACTCCTGTATACGAACCACAAGGCTCCATGACGCTCACCTATGTATGAGGCGGTGAAACAGGCTATAGGCTCAGTCTGTCATAGCAGAGGACATCTGTGTCATGATCACGCACACAACCGTACACAATCTTGTAATTCTGGCAATTTTGAGATCATCCCAAATCAACACCAGCTTTCCATACTTCAAATGCAAATCACATAGTCAATCTGCACGCCGAGATTATCTGTTAGGCTTCGCCGACAAACCGATGCAAATGCACAGAGCTAGCTATTTTTAGGCTCCCAGACCGGGTTACAATCCTTGTGCAGCTATTAACAGCTGTCGCCTGTGCACCATGCATGCACGGGATAGTGGATGGTCCTAAAACAAAGACAGGCTGGGGTAATAACACAGCTCTCCTTATCGGAGGCACCATGCAGGCACTGACGTGTCGCAAACCTACCATTCTGCAGTCGGCCACAGCGCGCTGGGCTTTGCGGGTACTTTCGGTGCTCTCCCTCCTCTGTGGGTCTCGGTAAGGAGGCTTGCCGATCTGGAAGATGTTCCCGGCGGATCTGGGGCGGTTTTTGCGCCCATTCGATGCAGAACTCATGCATACACATCCACTAATAAAACAGCCCTAATACAGAACGGGTTTCTTGTCTCTTCCCCCCCCCAAACTCCACCACTTTCTTTCTTACTTTCTTTCTTTCGTTCTTGCTTCCTGCCTTACCGCCCAGCACCACTGTGCACCTATTCCCTCCTCCGTTTACGCTCAATTCACCTTCGTCAACTACTGGCTCAACTGAATCTCGGTTATTATTGTGGTTATGTCTTTCCCACTCGTTCCTCCCCTTTAGTGTGGGAGAGCGAACAAATATTCTCCCAGACGAGCCTCGGAGCGCAGGAAAAGTACCGGATGACGGCTTGCGACTCCTCTCCGCATTGCCTTGACTGCGACGGGGCGCAAGTCACCTTCACTCCAGCAGCGCACGGTGCACAGTGAAGACTTCACACCCAACCCAGAGTCCAGCTAGCTGAGGTGTCTTCTCTGACGCACCGATGTCGGTAGGAGACGATCGCATTCACGGATAAGCTCCAAATGCAACCATTTTTTATGATTGCGCGTTTCCATTAAGCACCAATAAAACGGGTGATAAGGATCTTTCTTAGCCGCTCAACCCCCTTCTACGGACCGAATAACACTGCCAACGTCCACGCTCACAATTTTACAGCCAACAGCCGACACTTCCAGCCTCTGTGCCGGAAAAAAAAAAAGATGGTACGCGCAAAAAACTTAATTCCTGGTGATCGCGGACTCAGATCAGCTCACAGTGTATTTGTCTTCGTGTGTTTCCAGTTTGCAGAGCAGGCCTATCTCTAACCTTGGAAAAGGCAGGAGAAGACGAGCAGTTGCTACAGGCCTGACGTGGGTCTGTGGCTGGCAACACTGCGCACCCAAAGGACGGGAATACTAATAGATCACATCAAGTCAGACCCCCGCCCTGAGCTGTACGAGCTCCGAACATGTGAAAGTCAGGTTACTGCCCACTTCACCTCCTTTTTCACTTCCAATAGAGATACTAACAGTGGGCTCCTCTGTATCCTTACTGGTGAGGGATTCCAGGGCAGTTTACTGTGATCTAGGTGTTTTCTGGCTGTCATGGTCTACTTACAGTTGGATTTTTTTTTTTTTTTTTTTTGCAGTTGACCTCGTTTTATAATAATAATAATAATAATAATAATAATAATAATAATAATAATAATAATAATAATAATAATAATAATAATAATACTTGTAAAAGATCCATATCAATATAAAACATGCCACGTTTAAAAGTACAGCATCCATCAAAACTGCTTTAATTAAAAAATAAAAATAAAAAAGATAATAATGACAATCCTAAACCACAAGGCAACATTTGCTTTGGTTTCACCACCCTCATATGCATCATTATCCCCAAAGTAAATGTGCCTGAATCTATTAAAGTCTTCAGTAGTTGATGTATTGAATAAACTGGAAATGCACTTTATGGTGTATGTTCTTTAAAAGCTTACATATGTGATTGTAAAAATGTTGCTATTATACTTTATCTGTGTTAGACACACATTTGTATACACACTTATTCAATAAATGAAAAATGGAAAACATACAGAGTGCTTTTATGTCAACTGTGACACTTGGACATTTGGTTTTTGGGTTGTTTTATTATTTTTGCTTATGTGGCATAGGTTTTACTCTTCTGTCCCTTTGCTAGTTTTAACAACAATTCAGTAAATCCAGCTTATTCGTGTAAAATATGTGCATTAAGCCAAGAGATATACTTTTAAACTATATATTTTCTTTCATTTCTTAGTGGAAACACAAGTGACTGAAATGGAATGGAAATAAATACCATATTATCCAAATGTACTTCAGTGATTTATAAATACTAGATAAATAAATCCCTAAAAATCCATGATAACCTAGTGGGAATCTGGAAAACAATTCAAGATTTGACCCTCTCATCCACCAAGTTTTATGAAAGATGGACAGGGTGTTTTTGCACATTTCTTGATGAAAGGAAAATAACCAAATATCAATGAAAATACCAGTAGAAGTAACCATAGACTTGTTTATTTTATTTTATTTTATTTTATTATTGTTTTAAACATATAATAATTGGGTAAAAACTGTTTTTGTTTTAGCTAATTGTCCTGACAGTGCACATTAATGCTGTGATACATCAAAACATGTTGAGGAAATACGGACAAAGATCAAAATCAGAGAGTCTCTTGGAAAAAAAAGAAGAAAAAAACAATTAGATATTTTTTTGCAAAAGCACTGAATTAGTTAGCAATATTTTTTTCATTAATTTCCTAAAAAGGAAATTTTAAGTTCAGTTTACATACTTATGTATATTTCTATAAAACTATTATATAAATAGAGTAGATTATAATCAAAGACATTAACACCGAATGCCTTCCTATTTTCGAAAAACAAACAAAAAATGAGTCCACAGACATTTTGTCAGCTCATTGTGTTTAGTATTATTAAAGTGGAGCCAATATTAGATTTGGATCTAGTGTACGATGGTCCTAAAACCAAACAGTCATAAAACTAACGTCACTGAACCACAGAGGAAACACTTTCATTCATTTGTATGATTGTGCTTTGATGGAAAAGTCCATCAAAGGGCTTTAGTCATAAGGGATAATTTCACCCCAAAGAACCAGAGAAGTGGAAAAGCTGTAATATTTTATTACACCATCACAGGAATATATGATATCTTTCATAGTACATTTAGAATCTCCATCCTTCAGTTTCTCAGTATCAAAATATAATAGTCTTATATTTAATTAATCATTTATTTATTTATTTATTTATTTTGATGCACTGTCATCCATTTCATAACAACCAGTATTATCAATTAGTGTCTATTAAGTCAAATTTACAAAATATTGTCACCATTATTTTATGAACTGTGTTTTCTTCATATTTTCTGACTTATAATGCGTCATGATTCCAGTGAGTAACCAATACAGCTAAGAACCTGTAACAACTCTTTTGTGACTGGAACATTTCAAGTTGTGTAACTCCCATTTCATGTGTATCAGAACAGGAAACATTGGATTCCCAAACATCTCCAATACCAGTTTCACATTTCAATCATTTATTAGTGAGAGACAGGAAGTGGCCACACTGTTTGTCATTGTATATCCACCAAGTCATCCCATCTACTTGAAACTTACCAATGACTTCTCATTAAACTTCACATCTCTATTTTACCGATTCCGTACATCTACAGGTTTAGCTACTTTTGGCTTCCTTCGTCTTAGATTTACTCTCACATTATATCAACCTTTCCTCCTTCTGAATATCAGAAAGATGGGAAGAAGAGGTAGCAAAGGAAGCAGAATATGAAGAAGCCAATGACCCAGTTGACAGAGTAGATGTAAATGATAACCATGTCCATGTCAAAACGCCAGCCACGGGAGTCATCCTCAAAGTCCATAGCGTCCATGCGATAGCCTCCTCCATGGGGGAACTGACGTCTGGCAATGGGACTGGACTGCCTCTGAAAACCTGAGTGGAGTGACCAGAAGTGCATCTTAGGAGGTTGTCATTAACGTGATGCTACCATAAGTCTCTTCTGGCTTGCATCGCATCACTGTGGGCTTGAAAATTTAAAGTAAAAAAGCGACGAGTTTGTTCATATTTAGTCACAGTTTCTTGTTTTTAGGCAAATGACCCTTTAAAGCCAGGCAATATCTATGTAAACAAATGGTGGCAGTAACAACAAACCGCACATATCGTAGCTTATTTGGGCATCGATCCAGCTGATGTCATCATGCCTGTGTGTGTGCTGATGTCAACATATCAGTTAACTCTATATATGTGCCAAGTTTGAAGTACATTGAAACAATTTTTTTGTTTTTATAGACATGTGAAATTTTACCCATTATAAGTAAATGGGAGAAGAATTTTTTATTTTTTTAACTTGGACCTACACTGTAAAAAAGTAAAACATTGCATCAACTTAAATTTTTTTCTTCAATAGGTCACACAGAAAAAAAAATTAGTTGAGTGAAGCAAATTAAATCACATAAAATTACATTCAATATAATTTAATTTGGTTCAATCCACTATTTTTTTTTATGTGGGACCTATTGAAGAACATTTTTAAAGTTTATTCATGTTTTACTTTTTACAGTGTACTTTTCCCAAAATGTATCCACATCTATTCTGGCAATCTATAAACCAAATTTGGTATGAATTCAACCAATAGTTTTGCTGCGACAGACATTTGAAATGTTGCTCATTATAAGTAAAGGGGAAAAAAACTAAAGATTTTAAAAATTCATAAAAATGTTAAACCTTCCAAAATGTAATGAGATCTATTCTGGGTCAGTCTATGAACTTAATTTGGTATGAATTCAACCAATCGGTTTGTTGCTAGCATGTTAACAAAGAAATAAGGAAACAAAGAAACAAACCAAATGAAAACAATACCCCTTCTCTCCCTTTCAGGGGGCGTTGAAATAAAACTAAATTAGAGCTTTGTGATTGGACAGATATCAGTCAGTTTTTCCAAGCATTTTGGGTAAATGTGTATTTAAGAATGAACTGAGCATTCGCTGTAAAATATAAATGTAAATATAGGCATTGTATTTAATAGACCATTAAAGGGGTTATATGTAGTAATTATATTTTAAAATATTTTTAAAATGACCTCGACGTATCAGAGTGTTTAGAAAGAAGGTGTGATGCTGTTGTTTTGTGGAGATATGAAATGAATTTATCCATAACCAGTCGCTGTAAGGGTTTGTGACATATGACCACAAGAGGGAGTAGTGAGCCACTCTGCTGATCTCCTGCAAATCCAAGTTCGAGTCCGAGTTTAGGTTGAGAACAGGTAAGAAACAACTTTCTAGGCCAAATAAAGTGACAAAGAGATACAAGCTCGAAGCAGTGTTGTTGTTTTCACCACTGGGCACAGCTCCAAATGAAAAAAAAAAAAGGAGTTTGATGCTGAAATTATCTTATTTCTCCTATGGGTGAGTTTAATTATGAGAGTAAAGGTACACTGTAAAACGTAAAACATTGAATCAACATAAAAAATTTTTCTTCAATAGGTCACAGTTGACCTCTTGAGAGAACCAAATTAAATTACATTCGATGCAAATTAATTTGGTTCACTCAACTCATGTTTTTTTTAATGTGTGCCCTCTTGAAGAAACATTTTTTAGTTGATTCAATGTTTTACTTTTTACAGTGTATTATTCTGTGCTTTTATAGTTTTTGGTGTTTGATGATCCATGGCTCAGACTAAACGGTGACAGTTCTGACCTTGTTTGCACGGTTCCAAACAGATTTTTAGTGCAGCTTTTAACAAGAAAAACCACATGAAAAAGAGGTAATTTATGGTTTTGCTGTGGTTGTTTTCTGTCTAAAATGGAGCTAAGCTAGTAGCGCTATAATGTAAACTATCAGCTGATACAGCACATGAAGATTTTACAACACAGTGTTATTGTGACTGAATTTTTCTTCGATGGAGAATTGATGATACAAGACGGGTGTGAACAATTAGCCTTGCACTTCATTTAGGGAATGATGCAATCTGCGCACATGTAGCGTTAATCTTTTGGCAGTCTTGGTAGCCGTAAAAGCATTAAGATGCACGACTTCTCCTTGTCCTTGACTGTACATATAACCCCTTTAAGGATAAACTGGTTGCAGTCGTGAGAGTCATGAAAGCATACATTTACACCTAGACAAGATGCAGAATCCCAAATAAGCCACTGTGATTAAATAATAATTACACATTTATATATGTTTACTGCAGTCAAACACAGTCTTCATACAGTTTCAGATCTATGTGCGTGTGTGTTTTTCTACTTTGACTGTTCTTATGAAATTATCTTTAACAGACATAATTGTGATGCATATCAAGTGGAAAACTTGCCTCCAAAGATACGAAAGAGTTTTCTGCAGCTCGGGAGAGGCCATTTTGCGCAACTTGCTTTCTGAAAGTTTTGTTTCCGGGACAGATATTCCTTTGGGAAGAACGTCCTCGCAGTTTGGTTTAGCTCTGAAACAAAGAGAAAAACATGATGGTACTTTCAAACAAATATCTTAGTTCTACCCATACTTCTTGATAGCCTGAATACATTACAGTTGATTGTGTTCAACATAAGCAGGTACCGACTCCCTCATTGTCTCCCTCGCGTGTTTGCATGTGACCTTGGCTTCGGTAATCAACATAAGAATGTAATCTAAAATCCTTGTCACCTAATCACTAACAAGGGCCCTTCTTGTGTCTGAAGTCCTCATAACTACAGCCACTCTGCCTTTTTATGGCCACAGCAGTGTCCCTGTCGCTCACTTCCCACTACATAATGTAGAAGTAGGCCAATGTGAATCACAGAACTTCATCACTTATTCATAGATTTGTCCAAATCAGTCTTACGTAATCAGTATGCAGTGATCACGAGGGTGTATAAAATTTGTCAGGGTATGGTATGTACTGTAAGTGCAAAAGGAAATCATTGCAACACCTTCATGTAATAAAAATGTCACTGTAAAGGAATTACACACATGTTTACAGTTTCATATTTACTGGCACCACCCATTGCACAAGCCTCTGTTTTTGACACAGTCCAATTTCCAGTGAACAGAGGTAGAAAAGTGAAGTCCTCTTCTGATATCTATCACAAACCACTAGATTAAAGCAGTGAGTTTGTGTTTGATTTTGTCTTCTTGGCCTGATGACTCATCTGGTCAAAGCTGAACTAAAGGTCTACTCTGCTCCCTTTGGGACATCTGCAGCTGGGCCCTGTGAACAATCTGCAGCTTAGATGTCATCTGCTTCACACATAAGGATACACATGTACGTAGAACTGTACAAGGTTATGGCTCACTATCATATGCATATCCCACTATACCAGGGATGTCAAACATGCGGCCCGGGGGCCAAATACAGCCAGCCAAAGGTTCCAATCTGGCCCGTGGGATGAAATTGGTTAAAAAGGCTCATTTTAGTTCAGGCTCCACATCCAAACCAATGTGATTTCAAATAAAATAATAGACAGTAAAATAATAATCTAAATTAAAAAAAAATAATGACTCCATTTTTTTTCTTCTTGGTTTGATGTGGAGAAAAAAATATGACATTATGCCTAGAAATAATGCCAACTTCAAATTTTTGTCTTTGTTTTAGTGCAAAAAATAACATAGTAACAACAGTATGTGAATAACTTGAATAAATATGAACAACCAAGAAAATGAAGGACATTTTAAACAATTTTCTGCCTGTTACTTAGTAGGTGTTTAGTGTCTTTGTAAATCAGATCCATAAAACACATGTAGAAATAATAAGTTGAGGCATAATATTGCACTCATTTTTCTTAAGAAATTTCAGTTTTTTCAGGTTATTCACATGTTTTTTGTATGGAACATTTATAGAAATAAGTATTTTCATAATTTAATGGGGTTTTTTGCACTAAAACAGAGACAAAAATTTGGTATTGTCATTATTTATACATTATTAGGCTATTATTTTACTGGTCCGGCCCACTTGAGATCAAATGGGGCTGAATGTGGCCCCTGAAAGAAAATAAGTACGACACTCTTGCACTATACTGTATGCATTTACTCTTAACGCCAGGTTTAATTTAAAACTACATTCTACTAGGTGACTATTTATTCATCTTATTATTCAGTCTCACCTTTCTGGAAGAAGACATGTGTGATGATTGTTCTGCAGAGGGGGCAGGGTGTGTTGGTGGGGCTGTTCTTGGCCAGTGTCCTCAGACAGGGTTCACAGAAGATGTGGTTGCAGGGATGACACATGTAAGGGCTGAAGTAGACATCCAAACACACAGCGCAGATGTAGCCTTCTCTGTCCCCGGCACTCAAATCCTCATCATCGTCACTGCTGCTGCTGGATGGGTTCCCTGTTGAGCTCTGGGTGTGGACAAACGTGAGAGAACAAGGCAAAGAAGAATGAAATACTGAGATAATATAAAAGTTCATTTGTTATTTAGAAAAATTGGTATAGCTGTATAGAAGAATAAGTATTGTAGTAGCCAGGTCATGAAATATTGTAAATAAAAATCATGAATCCATATCATAGTGTTGATCCAAAGGCCAAAAATCTGATCCTTCTACGTGTCAGGATTGGCTCATCAGTGCTATCACTACATTAAGTAAATAAGTAAGCTTTTTTCCCCCTTTTAGATCCTTAATAGATTCGGCTTTAAAAAACTCTTTATAATAAAAAGACAAATTTAGATATATATTCCCCCCAGGATGTACCTGATGATAACCTCAGATAAATTCAGAAAAGATTATACTCCCATTTTTAATAAAATATTGTAGCCAAAAATAGGACTAAAACTGGGACAGGAAAAGCTACCTAGGTGTCAGTGCATTGGATCTTGAAAACATGGCTCTAAAATGTCTTATATACCACTATAAAGAAAGACACTGTGTTAAATTTGATAATCCTAGTGGATAGTCAAATCCAGACATTTGGGTAGTTTTTGTATTGTCAGTTTTGTTACAGGATTCGCGTGTAACCCATCGTGTCCACTGGCATTACATGCACAACCTGCCCTTTTAAACACAACTAATCATGAGTGATTTTGTATTTTGTCATTTTTGTGAAACACTCTGTCTTGCATAATTAGTTTGATTCCCAAAATGTACCTGTGAGAGAATAAATGTGTAATTTTCATGTCTTTTTTTATTGTGTTACAAGTGAAATTTTTGTATAAAAATGTATTTTGTCTGGAAAAACATCTGAATTTTTTTTTTTTTATCTCAGTAAATTTCTTTTTAAAATAGACCCAAAGCGCTTCCAAACCTGCTTCATAACATTAATCTACATCTGGTTTGAATTTTTAGCTCCTCTGTCCTGTTTTTTGGGACCGGTTTCATAGAAGCACACAAATGCCTTTGACACCTACTTCCACAACATAATATGTATGAGGACATGAGTGTGTCAGGTGTGTGTTCAGCTGAATGTCCACCCCCCTACTGTACATTTTCTCATATTTTGCTGTTAAACAATATGATTGTAACACTGGCTCTAATTTAAGACACCATTCTCTTTGCAAGAAGTTAATCATTTGGGGTTCATTATAGCTTTTCTTGAGAAATTTATAGTGTTTTATATGAGCTAAACAAATATGACTCATTCATAACCAGTCCAGTAAGAAAATATTAAAACAATTTCTCCTCCACCTTAATAACATAGGGCAGTATATCCCAGTTCAAATCCCTCTTATTTCCTCAACACATAGGTTGTGTTCCTGCCACACACCTCAGCATCTAAATATACACTCAGCTTCCCATTTACAAAGTACAACTTAGACATGTCAAAGGTTGTAGCAGAACTTGCTTGGAGAACGGTATCTGATAATAGTTCCTCTAGGTCCCCACCTCCTCCTCAGACCTGTAGTGACAGACTCTTGGGGGCTGGTGTCTGAAGCTCAGGTCTAGAAAAACCCTAAGGGTACTTCCAGAGTAATTACCACTTTCTCACCCAGGGGAAGCTCCAGGGACTTCCTGTTGCACCAGCCCTGCCTCCCAAGGTGTGTCATTAACACAGAAGAGAGAAAACACTGCACAGCTCCCAGTGATCATCAACACCGAGGCTCTCTCCTGGCAACATGCATGTTATTATGGAACATATACCGTGTATGAGTGAATTCATTATTTATAACATATGGATTTCAAGTAAACATTTCTGCAGAACGTCATTGGTTAAAAAAAACAAAAACACATTTCAGCTGCTGCACAGGAGCAATTACAACTGTTAATTGCTTCTCCAGTACTCATGACAAAACCACTTCCTGTAGGAAACTGGATAATAACAACACTGACTCAGTCTGACCTTTGCCCTCCTCTGTAATAAGGGAACAGGACATAATCCTCAGGAACAGAGTAACTTGATATGGACTTAAAGGGGCTGAAACCAAAACATATGGATGAAGATAAGGCAGCGCAGTGGGAGGAGAGATAGATAAATAAATAAAACTGTCAACACACTGTATGAAAAACATATCAGGAATATAAACTGGGCTTTGTGAGAAGGTTCAACGTCTGGAATCACTCATAAAGTATGAGGAGTAAATGAGAAAAAAAAAGTTGTGCATCTCTTGAGTGGATTTCTTTTAGTTTCAAATGGTGTTGACTGCAATGTCCCAAGTGAGAGTGAATGTAAATGTGGAAGCAAGGGCAGATCCAGCAAAAGTGCATGCATAGTCATTGAGCCTTGATGATGATAAATGATCAGCCAAACTCATTCAATTACCTCAGAATAAATAAGCAAAAGTTTCTAAGTCCAGAAAGCGCTGTCTTTTCTAGAGCTGGATAAGCAGATCGATATTGCCCTCATACATTAACAATAGAGCTAGAGGTAGAATGCCGTTAGCTTAGCTTCAGTTTAATGAATGGGGGTGAAGTAAAACAAGCCTGACTTGGTGCTGAATCCAAATGTGTGTTGATCAAAGACCATGCATAAACAGAAATGTAAATAGTCATTTGAGAAGGACTTAGTGGAAGACATCTCACTATAATTTACTCTATCCTGCAGAAATCCTCACAAAAGTAACGGACACTAGTACTGTATCTTTGTGGGAGATAACACTACATGTATCTACAGGTGATGTCATGGCTGAACACAAGGAAAGAAGAGCATGTTAACTAACTATATAACATAAGGAAGACTCTACAATTAGAAGACGAATATTTTCTGTTTTAGCTTTCTGTAATTCAGCAGTCAGAATCATTTCAATTCAGCATCGTCACTGCAGAGCCGCAGCAGCCAATCAAAACAGAATCTGCTCTTTTGTCTGCTTGGTTTTGAAGGGCTCTCTGCCCAAGCCTCATCATGCAACTAATTCAGATGTAACCCCACTTTAAACCACACAGACAATGGCTATTGAGATGAGCTTGGTGCTGATAAAGCTGTTGAGAGTCAGAGTCTAGATGAAATGAAAACACAGACACACACAAATGCACAATTAGCCGCACAGAATCACACAAAGAGCCATAGAATAATCTAATGTAAAGTATAAGCAATGAAGCCATGTCGAAGCATCGCATGTGATCTCTTATCTATTCCTTGTAGTATGTGAAAGCACAAACACCAAAAAAAAGCTTTTTCCCCCATTGCCCTTCCATTATCAGATCTAAATAGATCTTTAAGTGGTTAAGTTTGGCAATTTGGAGCTGAAATGATCTAAAGTACCTGGCTATAAATCTTAGTGAATCCCTTCAGAAACTTTAGAGGCTGCTGTGTCCTCGTACTCTCCATCACTATTGAAATAAAACCTCTGTACATTTCTGTTTATTTTAAGCTAAATATCCTTTCAATTTAGGCCAAAATTTGACATGAGCTTTTCCAGTGATTACATAATAAACCAGAAAAGCACTCGGAGAGCGCAGACCTCCGCCAAGCTTATTGTGACTCCCATCCAACAGTCGTACTTTTTTA
>JAQQZY010000029.1:35640631-35660036 GCA_030068375.1 Ostorhinchus rueppellii | reverse complement strand
GAGGAAACCGGAGTACCCGGAGAAAACCCACACAGACACGGGGAGAACATGCAAACTCCACACAGAAAGGTCCCAAGAATCAAACCCCGGTCCTTCTTGTTGTGAGGCACGAGTGCTAACCACTGCACCACCGTGTCGCCCCGAAATCATTTCAATGCAACACAAAACAATGAAGTAGCTGACAGCAGAGGGTTCATTCATACAAAACCAAGTTATGCTCAGAAACCAGCAAGGGCAAGACTAATAATAATCACTGCTTCATAAAGTGACCTTTATTTTTGAGATTTTTTTCAGCTTGTTCAGTGAGTTTTAGTGGTAGAAATTTAATACAGTTGAATCTGTTTAGTCTTAGGTTAGCAGTGCAAAGTTTGTCGTGTCAGTAGCTTGTTTTAGATAATTGTCCATTTAAGTGCATTTTTTTAGTCGTGTTCTGTTTTTCTGAAAATTGGTTCTGCTGAGCTTTTAGATGATGTTCTGCTTACGTGGATGTATAGCATGAGTATATTGCCACAACTGTTGCGTAGAATTTCCATGGCAGCACAGACAGAACTGCACTTGTCCTATGCTGTGTTTATGCCAAATGTGGCATGTCTGAGAACATATTACTTCTTTAGTAAAGAACTCTGCATCTAGTTAATTTGTTTTAAGATCGATGTAAAAACACACAGATCTTACAACTACCTCAGTTTTTGAGATATTTTTTTGAAACAGAATTTAACAAGAAACCTTAAAGCCTCCTCAAATGATATAAAATGAAGGATGTGATTCAGCACACCCATTTTTCAGTTAAGCCAGTAAGAGTGCGACAAAAAATAATGTAGCTTGTTTAAATGTCAGTGCATGTGTAGGTTGTGGATATAATAGTGTATCATATGTGCATTTTTAAAAAAATATAAATCTGGTCTTTTTGTTTATTTGATTCCCTGATCATGTAGATGTTCATAAAATTTCAGATTAAAGTTGGGCGGTATCAAAGACAGAGAAAACTGAAGAAAACTTGACTTTTTTCCTAAAATACATCAGTACTGGAACAGAACCTACGTGTGTCCATCCACCGTACATGGGTTTTACCCTGTGTTTCCACTGGACGCGGCACAAATTTTTCGGGCAATGAGATTACATACAAAGTCAATGTGATAACGCGATTGCCGCTTCATCTTGAGCGGCAAGCGATTAAGCAGCAAGCGAATTCGCACCAGGACAGCCTATCAGTATGATAGTCACGAACGGGCTGACGTAGGGCGTACAGGGCTCCGACCGCTAGGATAGCAGATGGAAAGAGGCTCTGCAGCTGGAATGGAGCGCCGGTAGTTGGTATCCTGGCGGGAGATCCTGGCACCAACCCGAGTTAGCAGGTCTTCAATCTAGGCAACAGCCTGAAGTAATGCTGGAACCGGCCGTCATCCAGGAGCAGCTCCTGCAGGAGATGGTGGAACTCACTGAACTCATACCGCCTCCCTAGGGTCGCATGCATCCAAAAGCGATGCCCGTGCCTCGCCCGCAGCCGAAGCTGACTTCTCCATGTTAAGTACAGAGCAGCAATGGTGGTAGTCGGAGCCATGGTCGACGGTGAAATGACGTGATGTCACAGCGAGCGTTTTTTGCATATTTGTACCAGCTACAAAAATCGAGCATCTAGCGCAGCGCGATTTAATTTGTTGCACGAATTCATTCGCGCTCAACGCTTCTGGTGGAAACACAGGGTTACATGAAAAGATGATAAACTGCATTTCATATCAATTATTTGCATGTATTGATAGGATTAATCAGAAATCAGAAATGATTAAATATTTTAGATCAGTAAGTAGATGGTTTCTGTCACCAGTAACTATCTGGGTCTTTGAGTCAAGTAAGGAAAAAAAAAAAAAAAAAAGCTGTGATATATAGTCTTTGCAGCAATTTGGCACCCTGTAGAGTCTGCAGAGGAAGGCATTTTGGTGCTTCTCATGTAAGAAAAGGGAAGACTCAACAGTGATCCGTTTGAAATTGCAAGACTAGAAGTAGAGGAAGGAAGCAAGATGTACCCAACGCACTAACCTACTTATCTGTTGTAGACTCCCAGGTACAGTAGAGAAGGGGATCTTTGTTGCTTATCATACCTTAACCCATAAGGATCCACTGGGACATACACTTTATTGCCAAAAGTATTCACTCACCTGCCTTGACTCATATGAACTTAAGTGACATCCCATTCTTAATCAACAGGGTTTAATATGACGTCAGTCCATCTGGACTCTGTGCAGACCAATTAAGTTCATTAACACCAAACTCTTTCTTCCATGTCTTGATGGACATTGCACTAGGCACTGGTGTACAGAAATGTTGGAACAGGAAGGGACCATCCCAAATCTCTGGCTTCAGCATAGCAAGAGATTTTGGACAATTCCATACTCCTAATTTTGTGGGAACAGTTTGGGGATGGTCCTTTCCTGTTCCAACATGACAGCGCACCAGTGCACAAAGCAATGTCCATCAAGACATGGAAGAAAAAGTTTGGTGTTAATGAACTTGACTGGTCTGCACAGAGTCCTGAAACAAAAAAATGCAAACTGTTCATGTGCACTTGTTCCATTAGCAGATGTTTGTGCTTGATGGAAATGCCAATGGAATGAATGAGAATTCTCTTGGTAAGATTTCTTGAAATACGATTTTCAAGATCTATTGCCTGGAAATAAGTTCTTTATATCTCAATGAAAAGTCGCTCTTTTGGTGATTATGTCTCATTTTAAGTGTGATGAGATATTTTGACTAGAAATGAGAAAAATACACTTTGTAAGATTTGGATTTTAACAGCATCTTGTGTGCTTTTAGTGTCTTAATTGGGGTTAAAAGGAACAAAAAATATTTAGAAGACTTTCTAAGTATAAAATGGGAAACCGATCGGGACGCAGTGACGGGGGGGGGGTTGGACAAAGAGACTCCTATTTTTTTTTTTTTTTTTCTCTGTGTTCCAAGCTCACGTCACTGGGAAAGCTGCTGTTTAAAGACACAGCGGGATACAACTAGAGTACACTTTAAGTTTATAATAGACTTAAAGTGGGTGTCACTGAAGAAATTCACAGGGAAAGGCGTTTTTGGAAAATTTTTTCACCAACCACAAAGAAAATTTGAGAAGGCTTTTTTAGTATTTTGTACGCCATAAGGAACAAAAACCATTTAGAAGACGTTCTAAGTGTAAAATGGGAAACCGATCGGGATGCAGTGACGGGGGGGTTGGACAGAGAGGCTCTCTCTCTCTGTTCCAAACTCATGTCACTGGGAAAACTGCTGTTTAAAGACACAGCGGGGTATTTTTTTAAAAAATATGTTTTTCATTTTAACTTTCTATTTCATATAATCAATGTTTTTCATTTTGACTTTCTATGCATCTCCTGTGACTTCTGTATGTTTTTATGAAAAGCACCTTAAATTGTCTTGTACACGAAATGCGCTATTTGCCTTGCCTTAAAATGACAATAATATCCCTTTTAAAATCAAGCAAACAAAAACCCTGCTGTCTACTTAGATTTAAAGTATGATACAGCTTGATACAGGACCCGGAATGGTATTGTGGTCCATATTTGGTCATGACTCAGCACAGAATACCATATACGGTTTAAACATTATTCTTGTTAAGATGCTAAATATATCTTGAAGGACCACCTCTGTCTTCTGTGTCTAAGTGGTTTCATAAATCAGTGGCTACTCCAATACCACATCTGTATCTGCACGTATGCGTGCTACAGTGCATGTCACTTTGTGTGTAGACAAAAACAGAGAAAGAAAATAGGTTCAAGTGGACATGCCCAGCACAACAAACGGATCCCATGTCATTACTACCCAGTGGACAAAGTCTTTGATGTGGCCTATCCTTCTTGTTTGATGGTGCTGGCCTTGTAGATGAAGAATAAGAATCAAATGATATATTATGAACAGAGGCCTCAACACAGCGTCAGTTAGTCTAGTCCAGTCGCCTGGAATACTGAGATCAAAGCGAGGGAGCCTCACAAATCTTCGACAACACTGAGAACAACACTGACAGGTTTTTAAAAGTTATTTCAGCTCAGATGGCTCAGCACTGCAGTGGTTGAGTGGGACAACCATCAACGGCAAAGTTGCTGGTTTGATTCCCATTCCAAATTGAGAGAAGAGACAAGGAAATGAGGGTAGAGCGATGGCAATGCAGTGCACAAAAAGCCAAAGAAATAAAACAAACTACCATATGTCCTCAAATACAACCTCAATTAAATGCCGAGTTTCTGAGAATAGCCTTGGGTGTGGTTAACACAAATAAACAAAAAATGGATACAAGTCTGCAGAGCTATGCATATCAGTTACGTAAATTGTACATTTCTGATTGTTTCACAGAATAAATGTGCAACTTTCAGCTTCTTTGTTGTCAAGGATTACTCATCTAAAGTATTATTATTGGATTTCCATCACTGTGTTCACATCAAAACCACCCTCTAATTTGCAGC
The DNA here is from genome assembly GCA_030068375.1 of Ostorhinchus rueppellii. Classification (NCBI taxonomy): domain Eukaryota; kingdom Metazoa; phylum Chordata; class Actinopteri; order Kurtiformes; family Apogonidae; genus Ostorhinchus; species Ostorhinchus rueppellii. Next base: position 35,655,579 of record JAQQZY010000029.1, on the reverse strand, counting down.
AACATACACCATGCCACGAGAGTGACAATTTCTAGTGCCATGCATGAACGCTAGAAGTCAGTTAAAAGCCTTATTAAGAAATATACAATTTCTGTTGTCTGTAAATGTTTTGTGTTTAGTTTGTATTAATAGCACAGTGTAGTCATTTTAACAGCACAAACAGAGGCCTCATTCTAAAATATGACCAATGCTACTTGTCAAGCAGACAGAAAAATAAAGGTCTGTCTCTAACACAAGTCAAATAAAGGCCTGTTACCTCCTACAGTCGAGGTAAAGTACTGAAAATCATAAAGTCAGCTTTCATTTTTTTTGTTTACATTCTTTCCATCAGCAATTTAACATACCTTGTGATTTAAGTGTGGTAATGTCATCAATAGGCTTTTTTTTACCCTCTCAGTATAATACCTTATGATAATTGAATGAGACATGATAACTTCTATTTGATTGAAACATTTCTCTTAGATTTCGAATGAAGGATATTTCATACAGCTTTAACGGTCACACTGAGATGTAGATGCAGCAGTTATATAATAATCATAGATCTTATCTAGTCACATAAGATCAGGAAAAAAAATACAAACAGTCATCAATAGAGAGGGGAAAACATTTTTTTTTATCCTGTCTGAATTATGCCACTATGTTTGCTAATCTAAAGGTTAACTTTATGAAAAGTTTATATCAAGAAAACTGGTGCATGGCATGGCAATGTCTAGTTTTGTGCAAAGCAGCTCAGTTGACATACATACATATCGACACTAATATGACCCCTGTATGGTGCATTTTGCCTTAATCCTTAAGAGCGAGTTGAAAATCACAACAAATCTGGTCACGCTGATACTGCAGAGACACGCTCAGCAACTCTGATAAGATCATGGAGATGATGATGCCACCTCTGCAACTTTCAGAACTGTATAGTCTGTACAGTTACATATTTTCACTATTTCCATATACATAAATCATGCATTATTCAAACTGGATCAAATAATGTCTTTCACTATTGACTGAAATAAGGTTGCATGGGGCACCTTGGGATAAGACCATGGCTCTCGGCTGGTTGTTATATGTAAATACTATTAAAAAATGCACACATACATGTCTTAGCATTCTTATCCAAAAGGAAATTATTATTATTATTATTTAAGTTAACACGGTGTTTCCCATACATTCATTTACTCATGGCAGCCCGCCACGAATAAGTAATTTCTGGCACAAATATATTTTTCCACTTTTTGCTCAACCTCGCTCATAAAAGCATTGTAACGTAGCTAGTCATTACAATTCCGGTGCAGTAGGTGGCGGTATAAAATCATCACTGCCAATAAAACCAAAGAAGACGCACTTAACACACCTCGTCTGCCAGAAGAAGAAGACTGGTGCGAAAGACCACAGCTGTAACTTATGTTATATTAGCCTGTGTCTCTGTTAAAGTAGCTGGAAGCTCAACATGTGCAGAGACATTAACTCACACTGTTAGTAGCGTTAACGTTAGCCAACAGGCTAGCCACATCACCCTTGTTTATCTCCTGCCGCTGAGCTGGTGCTGTAAGTAGTGCACTTCTACTCATTACTAATGATGCAACTGTATGCAACGAAAGTGTTCAAGTGTTAAAACTCGTGTGTTTTTCTTGGTCGCACCCCTCCCACCCCCCACAACCTCACCACCACAAATAGCTTCATGTCACGTGGGAAACACTGTAACATATGGATGTATCAAGTATTTAACTAAACATTTGTAAATTTAAAACAACATTTTTACTGCTTTTATTCTTTGCTTCCTTTTATTCGCATATAAAAACTTCTAGACACTAAAATGAACTGAAATGTCAATTGAAAATATGACCTGCCTCCCTTTTCGTGTCTTCCCAGAAGGAAGAAAAAAAACCACTCCAAACTACTTCACATGTAAAAGACTCAGGCAAAGAGCCTTTTATTTTCAGGGTTCATTTGGTAATTTCTAAGTACAAAGTACATGAATATGCAACATGGCGTATTTGCAATTTTAAGGTAGAAGTCACAGCTTTTCAAGAGCTTTGCATAGAAACACCCATGTCTGTGTGTGATTATTACTTTTTTTTTTCATTCTTACTTTTGTTTACACTGCAGTGTCATGGATGGCAGCATTATCTCAGCCTGAATACCTGAAGCCTGAACAGTAACAACTACCAGGATGGAAAGGTCCTCCAGGTTCCATTACAAACCTAAGAAGAAAAACAACACTAATGCACGTGCTGGGGCCATTATAAGAGGGCTACTGCAGAAAGTGTGAAGCGGTGACGGTGGTGAAGTGAGGACAAGTAATCTGGACATTTTATGCTTCCCCCTGTTCTTCCTTTCTGCAGGATTGCTGGTGCCTATACAGAAGCATCAAATCTAATACAAGACAAAACAATACAATCATACAAATATCACCTGCAGGCAGAGTGACAGTGATGTGACTACTTGATGAGAAAAGGCGGCAGAAGCTGTAAAATGAGGACAGATGAATGGAAAGAGCGAAAGAGAAAAAATAAATAAATTTAAAAAAAACAAAACAATTGAGAGGTAGCAAGGTTAGCTCCAAACAGAATTGTGGAAAAGAGTTTGTCTAAATTTGGGTCAAATTGAAAAACCCTAGCTTGAATACATTCTACATTTTCATATACAGAGCCCAGGAGAAATAATAGCTGAAGTAAAATAATTGTTCTCCTGTCAAATTATACCCAACAAAACACCCAGCAGAATCCCTTATTCAGTATTAATATGCATTGCATGTAGAGGGGGAACTTAAACTCATCTGAAGAGGCAGGAGAAGAGAAGTCAGCCCCTATTCATGTGTCTAGCATTAAAACAACCAACTCTGCTTTGTTTAGAGGTGAGTCAAGCTATATTTACTTGATATTGCTCCAAGTCGCTCGCTACCTGCACTCTCTTCATCCTGTAGAAAAATGGCACTATTTGTCCCGAAAGCAAGTTTCTAAGCCAGGACTTCTGCCTTTGCCTGCTGTATGACTGGCAATACACCAAACCCCTGCACCTATTCCAGCAGACTGTGACTAAAACAGCAGTTTAAGACAAAAGGTATCAAATACTGCTGCGTAATACAGGCAAAATTTCATATCCTGAAAAATGACCTTTGGTATCCGTTCAACGTTATAACAATAAAGCTCTGAAACACTTTATATACAATGAGTGCATGTAAGGGCCTATTTCTCATGACATTTTGAACTGTATTATCAATAAAGTAAAAATGATACACATTTTTCTCCTGTCATACAAAATAAAAAACAGCCCAAGTACAATGTCACGCTGCGTGCAACTGAATGCAAGAATAACTGAGACACAATTACACAATTTGCATGAGACTGCTTTAACTGAGCACAAAGGTGCACCCTGTATTGCTTGATTTATTGCAGACACTACACTGCCCGGCCTTTGTTTTTTTCTATTCTCCAAAAGTGAGGAACCGATGCCCAGTTAGAGGTTCACATTCATCATGAGACAGAAAAAAAGATACCCTCCGTTTCTCCCAAGCTCAGTCAGAATGGCACAAACATACATTTTTATGCACACAGAAGCTCCCCAAATATGTGCAAAATATGTGCAAGCCAAAACAGAGACAAACTGGAATGTTTGTGAAGGTCACGGGTCTCTTATTAACTTCCCCTTCAGACTGAGAAATGTCTCGTGTGAGCACACCCGTCACTTGCACACATGCGTTCATACACGTCCTTGAGCGCACACCCCCACACCATTAAGAAGAAGAGAGAGGTGCAACTGTAAGTGTCCTCTTCTTTATTCCCTGGAGCAAAAAGTCAGGGTCTGGACTGAGGTGATAAGTGCACTGGGATACTGCCCTGCAAACACACCATTGACACGAACACATATGTGCGTGCACTCACGTACGCAACTCAGATGAAGCACTATAAATACATTCCTCTCGAGTCAAACACTAATAAAAATACATATATTCTCTTTTGCTTGAGCACTCATTTGGAAAGAGGCCAAGACAAGGATATAATTACACAGCATACTTATAATGTAAAGTATGTCGCAATTTCTAAGCTTCAGAAGGAGCCGAGAAATGAGTCCGAATACAGTGTGCTCATACATATATGTATAGATCACCTAGCTGGTACCTACTACACCTACAAAATACTACAAATTAGTCATGTACATTTCAAGGCTGTACATATGCACTGCATAAATAAACCCCAGGAGCTATTCAAGTAGTTAAATATGACCTGACAAATAAAAACAACTACATTCCTTTTGGGTTTTAAATAATGAGTATCATTTCTGCTGAGTGTCTAAACTGTGTTGCCACTATACCATGCACTATATCCAAGGGCAGAGAGTGAAGTACTTCAGTAAAAAAATGAATGAGTTTCTTATGTCACTGAATTAATGCAAAAATGGTTTTGTGATGGCAACGGCAGCTCTGTACAGTATGTGTACAACTGTAACTTTGTGTCTGCGCTGTGTTTAACTGACCAGTTTCTTCCTCTTGTCCTGCTCAGTTGGTGGCTCTTCATCATCACTCAGCTTGGGCTCCTCAAAATGGCTCATCAGCATGCAGCTGCAAACACAGTAATATTCAACTCAATATTAACCACGCATAAACCTGCACAGTAGGAAATTATTTCTGAATATGCAGTGAGGGTGCGCGCACACACTGACACACGGAAAAGCCTGAACCCTTTGGTACTTCGAACACTGCTCTGTTGGGTATTCATATTAGTTCATCTGCATGCAAAGAGAATCATAGCCAAAACCTTTTGCTCAGTCCAAAGCCTGTGTAGACTCTTTTATTTCTTTTGCCCTTGTTACTTAATCCTTACTGTGGGTGGAGTTAAGTTAGAGGTAAAGTCACATTATACAACAGATCAAAATTTCAGCCACCTTTATATTCATATTTTTAAAGCTTTTTTGCTTCAATGCATGTGCAATGCACCCTACTACAATTTTTCCAAAACAGCTTTTCAATGAAGTGTACAGTCTTGTAAAAAACAGAATCTCAAATTTCATTACGTTTTAGTGGTGTGGTAAAAACAATGTCAGTGAAGTAACATGCTGAATTGGCTTGGGCACAGGGATGTTATTTCTTTAAATTTACCCATTGAAGCAAGAACTTTCATTCTTATTCGACACACAAGAACAATTCTAAAACACTCATATCAAATCAGGGGTAAAAGAAAAGCCTGTTTATTTGAAGCATTTCTTATTTCCTAAATGTAGACAGGTTGATTGTAATAACCCCTGCTGTATGTCTCATTTGATTGCGTTTATAAATCTGAGAGGAAACATAATCTATAAATATTTAAGTAGGCTGTGAAGCACATCAGGGAAGCCTAACAATTCAACACATCACTGGCAAATAGAAAAAAAAATTACAATAACCTTTCCACCCAGCTTTTCAGCTCATTTTACCATGACACACTGTGGTCGTGCTGAGCATTTTAAAGAAGGGGTAAGGGGTGTGTGCAAGTAGGTTAACATCGACTCAGAAATGAGCACCACACTCCTGAGATACAGTGCCAGAGGGGTGAGTGGTGGAGAAGAGCTGGTTCATATTTTTAAAGATGGGGCTGTGGTTGGGGTCTCTTCCCAAAACGTGCAAGTGTTTCCCTGTTCCTTTTACAGGCGGCTATTTATGTCAGTCTGGCTGGAGCTAGAGCAGGTCAGGCCATCAGTCCTAAAGGGGTTGGCCTCATGGTTATACTACTTTCAAAATCTACAAAACTATCCCAAAGTCATCATCCATCATCTAACAGCTTTGTCATAATTAGAAACTACATTTACAATTCACTATGAGCTTTAAACTGCAATGCAGTGGCATCCATTCATCTAGTTTTCTTTGCACTCTCTTTATATAGCATGAACCTTACTCTTTGAAGGTGCCTGTTTCTGGATCTTCAGTCATTACATCATGCAGCGCCTCCACACAGATGTTGATGATGCCACAGAACTTGTCCTGGATGACACTGAGAATAAAAAGAGAGCACAGACTCCTTACTCATAAAAGCATTAAAACAGCAGCTGTTTTGTTTGCGTGTTTCGTGTGTGTTTGAGTAAAGGGGTGCGCCTACTTGGCCATGGAATCAAATGGTGATCAGAGCAACATCTAAACAGAACGCTGCATCCTATTTTAAATCCTGACGACACTGAGGGTGATGAAGTGGCTGTCAGAAAAAAACATATGGCCATCCAGAGCAAAGGGTATCAGTGCCATTTATCAACTTATATTAGCACACACATGTCCAGAATGTGCGGTTTTTATTTTTCACCCAGACCAATCCACCTTTGGCCTTGGGTATTTCTGCTTCTGTGCTCTCCAGAGGAAATTTTTGTTCCAACAACATGGATGGAAGAGCAGAAAAAGAGGATATTAAAAGAAAAACAAATTAAAGTGCATCGTGTAGGAAACAAAGGAGCATGGAAATCATATTTTCTTCTTTGAGTGTCATTAATAGTTTTATAGCAACGGGCAGGATCTGCAGTTTAAATGTGAAGCCAATGCTCAAGTATGTTGAAGTGTAAAAAAAAAAAAAAAAAAGTGTAATACCACATATGGCCACTAGAGACTGTCTCAAAGACTTTTGTAGAACTTCTCTTCTTGAACACTTGAATACTACTACAGTTAGGATGACCCTCTTTACTCTCACTTTCCAACTTGTGTACTTGTGGTGCACCTTTAAATTATTTCCCGGTTAATATCATTTTAGGTCAAACATAAGTCTTGAGTGGTGTGTCGTGATCGGCTTTGATTGACAGGTAGGTTTGACAGTTCACTCATCTGTCGATTTAGACTTTTGGAACATCTGTTATTTGGAATGAGACATGTCTTTTCCTGACAGGCTGGCAATTCAACAGAGCCTTACCTTGCGACACCTGAAATCTTTAAATTATGCTGGCTCACATCACCCACCAAGACCAGGAGACAAGTAGCTGTCATTGATGAATTATTTGAGTCAGTCTTTGAAAATATTGGAAAAGAAGTGGGTTTTCCCATGTCTATAGGAATAAAAAACAGGTAGGCAAAAGAACACAGAATGTGTGTATGTGCATATGTGTGTGTATATGTATGAGCACCGATGCATCAAAGTTGTGTCTGTCCTTGGCTAGGTCAACCCCAGGCAACACCACATAAAGTTCACTGAGCATGAAGTCTGGGGAAAAAAAATGGAAATTTGCACATGACAGACAGACACATACATACCCATTGAACTTAGAACTCACTATTTCTTATGAAGGCCAGCCTTCACTGTGTCTTCTACCGAGGTGAATTTCTAAAGAAAGCCATCAAGACTTAAGAACTGTGAGCACAAAGTATGGATTTTGTTCTAAAGTAACGTATAATTAACTGTTATTTCAACTAACTTCTACAGATGTCTATAAACAAAAATGTGAAAATTTAAGACAGTATTGACAACTTTGACGGACATGGGAGAGAACGGAAAAACAGGTCCAGGAGAATAGAAAGTAATTGTTCTTTTTGCCTCTAAATTTCACTCATAATACTCTTGGAGTGTAAAATACATCAGTGAACACCTCTGCCCCCAATTTCCACATAATAGTCTCAAATTGGCAGCCATAGCAACAACTGGATGCAAGCCTCATATTAGAGATCCCTTATCACATATTTAAACATGTCTGTCAATTTTAATTCTTTCCAGCCCAACACCTCTCCGGTGATTATTTTATTATTGGCTGACTAGTGCTGCCATTTCATGCCTGCCATTGAAATTCCTTTAAGTGAAAAGCTGATTTGCAAAGCTGCGTGCAAAGACAAAAACTGTCTGCAGCAACAAAGGTGCAGTCGAACAAAATGAACCTTCTCTGTGATGCCCTTACTCCATAAACAAGGAACTGATGCTGCAGGGAGTCAGGGGAGGGTAACCTTTGGAAGCGGCTCAGAATTAACAAGATTATATTTTCCTTGTGAGTGACTGCCCCATAGCAGAATTAATCCAAAGTTTAGTTCACGTTAAATTAAAATGTTGCCCATCAAATACCAGTTGTGACTTTCTGCTTTTTGGCATAACATGTGAGCAGTGCCATTCCCCAAATAAAACTATACGAACACAATGTACTAACTTCAGGTATACACTAACAATCATGATTAGATAAAATGTGAGCACAGTAGATCAAGGCAATATTGATTTTGCAAGGTCCTTGGTCTTAGTATTGACATTGCTTTACAGAACATTTGCCAACAAAAACTAAGGTGTCAGTGATGAACTTAGCAAAACAGGCTGAATGAGACATTATGATGACTTAGGCAGTCTTCGATGAAAATGACCCCATGGCTCTGCATGTTAAACACAAAATGAAATGTTCATTCCCTTAGGCTGCACAAAAGTTAGTCTCCTTGGATCATCAGTCTTTCCAAAGTACAGGAAAGGACAAACAGGACTTTTCTATAGACTTAACGATGGTACCAATAACAAAATAATGATCAGCAGTGAAAATATGTGAGAAGTCATCACTATAAAATCCTTTGAAATATTATTCACGACTTTCCTAACAATGACGGATTATTCTGAAAGGTGAACGTGATACATTTTTCAGCAACAATGCCCCTACATGGTACTGATATGATAAAACTTTCGACATAAAATGCAGTGAGAGGTTAGTCAGAAGAAACAGAGGAACAGAGCTGCCTAAACAGAGCACTGTTTTCAATTAATCAAGTACATCTGGTTCTATCACCGCAGAGGGCAACACATATGCATACATACTTAATATAGTATCAATAATTACTACTGAGAAATTAATTTATGTAACACTATCACCTTATATGAATATTGAACACATCTGGTGCTGTTCACAAAGGCACAGATGATAACAATGGGCATAGTTTTGACAGGAGAGAATCTGCAAACAGCTAACCTTTGAAACCTTTGATGCTAAATTGGGTCACGATAGCTCTGGAGGTAGAGCAGGTCATCCAATAACTGAAGGGTTGGGGGTTTGAATCCCGCTCTGTCCTAGTCAGTCTATTGTGTATACATGTCCTTGGGCAAGACACTTCACCTTCCTTGCCTCCATCACACTGGTGTATGAATGCGTATGAATGTTCGGTGGTGGCGCATGCTTCCATCAGTGTGCCCCAGAGCATCTATGGCTACAGAGTTAGCTTACCACCACCAGAGGGAGAAGGTGAGAACAAATGAATAATGGATCAGTGACAAAGCGCTTTGGGTGCCTTGAAAAGCGCTATAAAAATCGAATCCATTATTATTATTAAATTAAAATGTTGCCCGGATAAGGCTCATGCTGGACATACCGGCTCCAAGTCCACTACAGGGAGTTACATACTGAGACATAAATCATCTTTTTGACACACACTCATCAGCAGCCAACTACTCCTCTTCTCCGTGCTAGTAGGACTCCATCCTGGCCCATCTCAGAGCTACCCCTTGCATTAAGGCTTTTGAATCAGGTCTAAAACCACACTTATCAGACCTACCTTTGAGACTTTTCACAATGGATTAAGATCATTTCAGGTGTAAAGCTTTTAAAGATCTGGTTTTGCAGCGGCTAGAAATCAAATCACATCAAATTTATCAAATTAAATTATATTTATATAGCACCAATTTATAACAAAAGTAATCTCATGACACTTTACAATTAAAGCTGGTCAAGACCAGACTTTCGATATGAAATAACATTTAAGCTGCTCTTAAAGCTACCCCTCCAGTGCATTCTTGTGTCCAATAGCTGTAATAGCATGTGACTGCAATTCATAATATTATCACTGATGAGTAGTAAATAACTGCTTTTCCAAAAAGCTAAAAGCTAAAGTACAATTTTCTACATTTATAGGTTGATTGCTTGATTTTTGTCAAGTCTATTAAGGGGGTGTTTTAATCACAAATCAAGTCAAGTTTTTGAGGTGTCCACTACCCCAACTTTCAACATGACTCTTGAAGCAGGTAAAAACATTTGATAATAATATCAGGGGCAGCTGTAGACAGGATATGGACCTTATCCTATTGTGATTGCAAGTAATAAAGTTGATTTGTCATGCAGCACTTAACCAGCCATGGCTGTCATATTCAATCATTGTTGTTGAACAAAGATGGGGGCGTAACAAAGGATTTCATGCCTGTCTACATCTGCGATTATTATATCAGGACTCCAAAAATCAGAGCTGCAAAAGATCTTGATAAAACCATGCATCACCATACGGTCAGAAGGAACATCATAAGAAAAGTTCTCATTTAATTCTAGTCAAACTCCTTTGAACTACTTCAAAAGAAGTTTCACAAAAAAATGAAATGTAAAAACTCACTAAAAAAATTGAGTGTAAATGACAACTCAAGAAAAGGAACATCTTTTTTTAAACGTTTGAATCTCAGTCTTCTGTGCACCTGTCACGGTTAGATGTGGATAAAAGTCCATATGTAATGACTGACGCAATGGAGGAACACTGTTTTTAAACACTAAACTTAGTTCTGTTGTGCATTTAAGCTCAGTGCTTTCAGACTCTGAATGATGGCATGACAAGGATCTTGTCACAAAACTTTGTTCAAGTCAAAGTCAACAGACATGAAAACATCAATATAGCTTCTGGTCATTAACCATTTGCATAAAACTGCTTTGTACTACATAATAGCACAGTGAAATAACAATCAATTATGTAAACTGTTCAACAATTGACAAAACTCTATTGTTCGTCACATAACCTTTTCAGAGAGAGAACTGCACTGGCTATAACTCGCTAAGATCACCAGAATCTGAATGAATTATTTGTCAGGTTTGTCTCCTCATTTCCCCTTTCATGTGCCCCTATTTCAGGTGCTATTTCAGGCGAGCCGACAGGTGGAAGCTATCCACTTTTCACCAGCAATGAATCACATCTGCACATAAATGAATGATAGGAGACTCTCACCTGTTGTCAGATGGTAGAAGAGAGAGCAGAGCCAGTGACGACAGTTTCCTCCTCTCGGGCTGAGTGATGTTGTCCATGCGATCTACCCACATCTCTATAACACTGCCCAGCAACTGGTCCATCTGATGGGGAGAGAGGAGGAAGAGAGATGCTAAAGAACATGAAAGAGGAAAAAAAAAACAAAGGAACAGTAGTAGGGAGAAAGACTGACATAATGTTTGACAACTGTACAACATAATAAATGAGAGCTTTAATATTTAATAGCAAAACTGACCTTCGCTGCTCTGCCTCAGTAATGACGAGTTTGGCACGATGGAAAGCTGGCTTATTGATTCAGCTTTTTTTTATTGTTGCTGTGGTTGGTTACATTTATTGAGATTGAGGCAGCAATGTCAAAACAAGGCTAAATTGATTTGGCTCTGGGTCAGTCAAAAACAACTATTTTAGAGTTTTACTGTGACGGAGACCACTCGAAACTTCAGGGCTTGAAAATGTTACCATTTGCAATTCTTTGGCTCATTACTTTCAGCCTTGTTCGGTGTAATTCCCTTTTAACAGGCACTTTGCAGTTATGGCTTTCACAGAAATCTGAAAAGACGACGTTGAGGAGACAGACATGAAGGGCAGACGCCGGGCCTCACCTCCTGACTGCACTCGGAGGCCATCTGAGTGAGCAAAGAAGAGAAGAAGCTGGAGTTCTGGAGCAGGACGCGGCCCATAATGCCCAGGTAAGTGGACATCACCACAGGATATCTCTGCACAACACACACATATGGACACAAAACCTCAGGATAGAGATAGACTCATCCACAAACGCTTTTACACAGTTCATTAAGCAGGGTAACAAGAAAGAGGCTTGAATCACTGACAAAACAGAGTCTGAGAAAGGGAGCCTGTGACCTTTAACTACGCTGAATGATGGATCAATATACATGCCACTATATAGTGAATCAGAATTAATTATTTGTGACAGAAAAGGACACAGAAAGAACTGACAAGAACGGGGATATCCATGTAAGCATTTAATAAGTTAAACAGTAAAAAAAACATGAAAAATGAGATTCATAGGTAACGTATATAAGCTCTCTACACGTTTGTCCTTCTACACATTCTGAGTTCAGATCTTCAGATGTAAGGTAACTCTCACCTCGCCGTCCACAATACCTCTGAAGACAGCTGGCAGCAGGGGTTGGAACATGTGGGCTCCCAATATGGGGCTAACCTTTAAAGCGATCTCCACCACCTGCAGAGAGACAGGGAGAGAAAAACGTACAAGGATCAGATGACAGGAATAGGAAACAGTAGCATGAAGCAACAGAAGAACAGATGGGGAAAAAATGTTGAGAGGTAGCTAGCAAAAGAGCAAGAAACGCAGCGTTCCAGAAGAGACTCAGGGGTTAGATGCAGTGTGATATAAAGTCACACAGAGCAGCAGAGTGAGAGAGGACAAAGGCAGCAAAAAAAGAGCTTCTTTTGGGAGATAGTGAGAAATCCAGCGTCTAATTGAGGGTCTGACCTAGAGGAGGTGGCAAGAAAGGTTAGTCAGAAAACTCAGTGTATCCCATCAGGAATAGAAGCTGGAGTAAAAAGAATTAGTGTGCAGAAAATTCTGAAGTACAAAATGAAAAACAAACAGGGCATGACAAGTAAAAGTACTATGCACAAGTCATCAAAACTGTCCGTTGACATAAGGCGGGTAGATTTACTGTAAGCACATAGAGCACAGATGTCAAACATGTGGCCCAGGGGCCAAATCTGGTCCACCAATGGGTCCAATCTGGCCGTTGGAATGAATTTGTGAAATGCAAAAATTACACTAAGATATTAACAGTCACTTTCGTTCAGCTTTCACATTTAGACCAATTCAACCTGAAGTGGGCAGGACCAGTAAAATATAATCATAATAATAATAAATAATGACAACTCCAATTTTTTCTCTTTGTAAATGTAAACATTTTCATGTAGTTACACTAAAACAAAGCAAAATTTTGCAAAAAATGTGAATAACCTGAACAAATATGAACAACCTGAAATGTTTTAAGAGAAGTGGAATTTTAACAGGATTCTGCCTGTTACTAAATGTTTCGTGTATTTGTAGATCTACAGGGATTTAGAAGTTATAAAGTACATGTGTAAATGAGAAACTGAGACATAATATTGTTCAAATGACTTATTTTTTCAGTATGTTCGTGTTATTCACATTGTTTGAAAGGGCATAAACATTTTCATAATTTAAATGTACTTTTTTTTTTTACTCTAAAACAGAGAAAAGGTTGGAGTGGACAGTATTTCTATATTCTTATGCTATGATTTTACTAGTTCAGCCCACTTCAGATCAAATTTAGCTGAATGTGGCCCCTGAACTAAAATGAGTTTGACATCCCTGACATAGAGGATGAAATGTATCCATTCCAGTATCAAAATAATACATTCTGATTACTCGGATCATTCTGTCCTCAGAGTTTCGACATGTGCCAAGCTGCAGAGTTAGTGACGGCTGGTAGTCTTATTGTTTACTGGCTCTTCTCCTCTCATAATAAAGGATTAGAAGGAGCCAGATGTCAGGTAATGCCACTGAGAATTACAAAACTAAAGCTCTGGTGACTATTCTAAACTCCAGGAACGTATACCAACATGTCAAACAGTGATGTGAAGGGGAAAAAATGAGAAAGAACAGTTCTGTTAAGTATATTCATACCCACTGAGATCAAACAAAAACACAAAGGATGCCCACAGCGCGTTAGCTTCAGGTTTCACATAGTTAGAAAGACAAACAAATAAATAAATAACTGCCAGTGATGAAACAATCATAATCAAAGCAAATTAACTTTCAGATAGAAAAAATAAAAAAAAACAAAAACAAGCTCCTAGGCAGGACCTAGATTTTGTTATGCAGAACTAAATGTGACATCAGACCTGATAAAAACCCACCTTGGAAAAACATGATTCTGACTGCGCTTTTATTGTTTTACACGTTATTTTCACATTATTTTTTTACTGCATTTATTGTCACTGTACAATACATAACACATTCTGATTCTGTAATTAGATTCACAACATTACATCTCTGTTAGTGTTGCATAAAAGCGAGGCTGGATTAAAAAAAAAAAAAAAAAAAGCAGGGGAGCTGACAGGAAACTATGGGCAAAATTCACTTCATATTTTCCTTAAAGAAAGTAAAGAACAAAAAATTAATTAATATTGGTATCAACATTGGGCGTACTTTCTCAATATAAACCTTGAAATAACTGATGCACAAGGTGTATTATCACATTTTCCTAGCCTACTGCAATTATTTAGCCCAAGGTAACAAAAACAACAAGATCAGCACTTTTCTTAGTATAAAAGTAAACGTTATTCAGTAGTCACCACTTTATTATATATGGTGAGACATTGGTGTGAGAGTAGACATCTAAAGTCCTCTTGGCTGATTTACGGGCTCATTATCAACGATGTTCTTATATACTGATTAGTCAGCGTCCTTACTTTCCAAACCCATTATTTTGATGCACCAATAGAAAGGTGCCCTGGCAGACAGTGATGTGTAGTCGACGATGTGAAGATCCGCCAGTCACTCATCCCAAATGATTTATTAGTTGAGAGAATATGGAGGCTCCTCCTGCATTCTAATCTAGTGTCAGTTCATAGCCCAGTCCGTGCGTATATATCGTATCCATGTTTGTGTGCGTTTTACCACATAAGATCAAATACAGATGACCGTGAATTATTTTGAGAGAAAAATATTAGACTTAAGAGTGAACGACGGAGTGACAGTACCTTGAGCACTTGGACTTGTCCCTCATTCGTGATGTCTTTCAGCAAATCACAGAAGGAGCGGCACAATGATTCTGCATAGTTCTGTGAATACACAAATGCACACACGCACAGATTATATATGATGTGTGTGCTGTGACTTTGTAATTTAATGTTCAGATTCAGCACACCTCATACATACAGTGCCTGACAAAAGTCTTGTCGCTTATCCATTTTGTAGAAATAGCAGCTTATAACCTGACTTTTAACTAATCCATTGTTTTTAGAAATGGCACATATGAAAGCTAAAACCCTCCAAAAT
>JAQQZY010000029.1:35623944-35636982 GCA_030068375.1 Ostorhinchus rueppellii | reverse complement strand
TGTAGATTTTACACATAATTTTGGAGGGTTTTAGCTTTCATATGTGCCATTTCTAAAAACAATGGATTAGTTAAGTCGGATTATAAGCTGTTGTTTCTACAAAATGGATAAGCAACAAGACTTTTGTCAGGCACTGTATGTTAAAGCATGTCTTACCTGAAGGAACTCAGTGGCAGACAGGTATATGTAGGCGTTGACTATCTGGAAACAGGTGCGCAGGTTCTCTGAGCTCAATTCTGAAACAGAACATTAAATTTTACTCTTCACAAAATCGAACATGGAAGTAATTGATGGATGTAAGCGGTGACGCAGAAAGGACAAGGGCATTTTGTGATTAACTGGTCCAGCTGGACAGGGCTGCTTAGGTGTGACAAATAAGGACTGCAACATACACTGGATGGATGGACTTACTGGTCTTAATCAGTTTCCCACATAGGATTAGACTCTGGGCTAAGCATGCATCAAAATTTCATCAAAATGTCCCAAATAATATGCTTTATATGGAACTATTGCTACAGACTATTTGCCTCGAGCTGTTTTTAGTCTGAAACAGGTGTATTTGCCGGTTGGAGGAAGCTAGATATATTCCTTTTTAAGACAGTCAAATTTAAGACCTTACATTCACATAAACAGCAGTTATTCATAACTTATAGTTATTATATCAAACCAGTCTTAACAATGTTCAATTCAGCTAATGTTACATTTACATTTGTCTATGACTCGTATCCGTTACTGACGTTCAACTTCCTACAGCTCATACCTTACCCTCCATCTATTAATGATTGTTGGTGGCTCCACTCTTTCCACCTCTGCTTAACCCATAAAGCCCCAGTGTGACTTTTGTGGCAGTTCCTAAATTCATTTTTCTCTTTTTAAGCTTCCCCAAGTGATTTATTACAATTTATTATAATATTATCCTCTGAATTTTCCATTTTGTCCAATGAAAATCATCTATTTTCCTATGTTTAATCGACTGATTTTGTAGATGCTCATAAAAGCTCAGGGTAAAGTCAAAGGTTATTGTGTCAAAACAGAGAAAACCTGAAGAAAAAGTGACTTTTTCAGTAAAATGTATCATTAATTGAACATAAACCAAATTGATCAAACTCAATGGGTTTTACTGGTGAGTCAATGCTGTAGAATATGACAGTGTTTCCATGTTCACTACGGAGCCTCTGAGCATCCAAATGGGTCGTATCTGATGACCATGAAAAGATGACAAATAGATTTTTTCACCAATTACTTACATGCAATGATAAGATAAATGGATCAACTGTTTCTATCAGTAGATGCTTTTGGTCGACAGTGATGTTTGGCTTTTTATGGGTTAAATGATAAACACTGATCACAAATCTGATAAATTCCTTAAAAAGATTTACAAAGTAAATACAGCTATATCAGTTATTCTGAACAGTTATTTTTTTACGACAAGGATTAATTAGCAATTTTAAAGATAATGAAGGCTTTAATTAAGGACAATCAAAAGTAAGTTTTTTTTGTTGTTTTTTTTTTTAACTTTCTAAGGATCCGCAGACACCCTGATCAACGCAAAACCTTCAAATTACCCCTTAAAAGGAAACAGATACATCATCATTACTGGAAAAAAAAAAAAAAAAATCTGCTGTCTGAGCTTTTTCGCAACTGATTCAAGTATGATGCAACAAATGAACATTTATGTGCCTGGAGGAAAGTTCAAGTGGCTATCTCTCTTTGCCAGCATTAATGAGACAGATTGTGAGGGTTGGTTAACAAGGGTTACATTTAAATTATTTAGCATACTGCTTTCTGTGCAAGATTATTATCGGCGCTTTAAATGTTTTCTGCTTTGTCTATAATATTTGCCTGGCATATACTGCTGAAGTTCATACGAGTAGATAAAGTGAAACCTCTCGGTGAAGTTGTTTTTCATACTTTATACATCAGTGGTAGAAGGGTTATAACTTATTGTGCCCTTTTAAAACAGGATCAAAAAGAAACGATAACTGAGAGATGAAACAGTAGAAAAACTCTAACAACCACAATATGCTGCGAAAAGATGTGTGAACACTTTGATCCCCAAAGAACAGCTGCGCTTGATCGAGCTTAGCAAAAATAACTGTAAAACTGTTGAGCTTCGTATAGATATATAGTAACGCACCATGAAGGATAAATGCCCACATGGTAACAGCATCACAAGGACCATTCACTCACTGGAAGCTGCTATGGAGAGAATTGACGATTGACCTGTGTGCACGCAGTGACATTCAGAGATGACACACTGCTTTAACTGCTAATGACTTCTTGGGCAATTTAACACACACACACACACACACACACACACACACACATACACAAGACATTTTGTTGTGCACTGTGTTCATTCCATTGTGGTGCACGCAGCAATCATGAAGCTGAACTGGGTGGTTTTGCCATGTTGAGTGAGTGTTAAAAATATTAGAGGAGGAAGTGGATGAAGGGAAAATATGAGGGAGAGATTTTCAGTACGAGAGGATAGATAACCCAAAGGCGATAGTGGATCAAAAAGAATTTACAGACAAAGCCTCAGGAGAAATCAGACTGCGAGTGTGATGAGAGAGGACAGGGGAAAAAGGGTAAGGCAAAGAGTAGGGATGGGTTTAAAAAGAGACATGGAAAATCAGCTTGGATTTGCATACAGACATACACTCCATTCTTCATGTATAGACAACAGTACCACACACTTCTGCGTAAATAAAACCCCAGCATAATCCACAAATAACATATACACAGTGAGACGCAGGTTTTGCTGTAATAACTGGCAGGATGAAGAGACCTTAACGCCAAGAATAACCTCTATGTGACACTAAGTAACATACATCCGGACACTCACTTAAATGTTAGAGACACAAACAGATGAGAGCCAAGAAAGTAGAGATAAAAAAAAAAAAAAGACCATCTATACATACGCAAGATTAGCATCTGCATGGATAATTTGAAACTAATACGAGCTGACAGGAAGCTCACTCATAACACCAAGGATGGTTACTTACATCATACAAGTTGACAGTGTATCTAATGCTAATGCCGGAAGAAAAACCGTTTCTTCCCTGCATGCACCTAACGGCCACGTCTAACATTTAGAGGTTGACTGATAGCGGTTCTTTTAACATTGATATAATAATGACAGGTTGGAGCAAAAAAACGCACAGTGGTGGAGCCTTGTTTGGTAGCCCTATAAAAAATTAAATCAAGTGTGTGTAATGTGTCTTTCTTGAGTATTTAGTCACTTTCATTACTGTAATGTCCACAAAACGGCTTCTGATTCATTTCACTGAGGTTGAACTGAAATAAACATAAAAAAAATAAAATAAAAAAAAGTCACTCATGGGGATATTAACTTGCTTTGGGCAGTACTACAGATGCAGCTAGCTTTTTATTGAAAAACCTCACACCTGATTTACATCAAATATTAGAGACAGAATCATTAGCCCATCAAGTTTTCATGATAAAAATAGGACGTTTTCTGGGCCCTGTAATGTCCCATGTGCAACCCCCAACTTTTGACATGAAATTCCTGTGAATGAACGTTAACATAATTGAAAATAAAATGGCCTGTGCTGCCACTGCTGCATCTGATCTTGTTTTTATTTTTATTAGTGAAATTAGAGGGGAAAAAAACAAACCAGGTGACAAAAGACAGACCTAAACAAAGCATGCATACAGAACAAAACAAAACGGCAACATCAACAAACATATGCAGCGTACAACCAGAGGTGAACAATCCCAGCTCCTTCGAGTAAAAGTCCTGCCATGTATTGGGTCTACCTGTTCACTGAACACAGGTGATTCCACGAATGATCCCTTCATCTAACTGGATGAGGAGCTGTGTTCATCCAAATGGGCTGGTTCAATAAGTGGTAGGAACAAATACATGGCAGGACTTTTACTCTAGGGAGCTGGGAATGTCCACCTCTGTGTACAACAACCTAAAGGAGTTGCATATTGATAGTAAACAGGGTTCTCCCCAGACAATGGAACAACAGTGCTGCGCCAGGGTACTGCTCACTCAGTGCTGCTATACTCATTTTCAAATCATTTCTATTTTCCTTCGATAATTTTGCTAAAATCTACCAAAATCCATCACGTTTGCAGGGACACACTCCATTTTCCAGCGCCATGTTGTTTTTCCTTTGAAATCTCACAGAATTGCATCTATTGTGAGGTTTTCGCGCTAGACTTTCTTCCGGTGCTAAACTAAACAAAATAAGTACAACAAACAAAACAGGTGTGTATATTTGTGTGAATATCATGAGTTTGGGGTGCAGGAATGTGCGAGGTATCAGCTCAGGGCTGTCGAGGACAGGAATGGTGACCATTTATCCATGAAAACTGTTTTTGTGGTTAGTGTAAAGTGAGATTTTTTCCATAGATATATATTTTAGGAGAAGATTAGTCCAGTGGTTGATGTTTGAGTTTTTTGATTTCCAATTTAAGAGGGTTGTTTTCTTGGTGACAGAGAGATGAGCAAGCTATTTTTGTATTTTTTTGGTATGTTGATTAGTGACGTTTCTCCGAGCAGGCAGAGCTGTGAGGATGAAGGGATTCTGCAGTCCAGTATGGTGGAGAGTTTAAGTGTTACGGAGTCCCAAAAACAGTGAACTGGTTGGCAAGCCCAGAGTGCATGGAAGTAATTGTCTATTGTTCCTAACGTGCATCGTGAGCATGTGTCTGTGTTTGTTAGTCCCATTTTAAACATTTTATATTGAGTGATATGCGTTCTGTGGATGATTTTATATCGGATTAGTCGTAGGTTTGTATTGGATGTCATGGTAAATATGTTTTGATTTATTTCTGTCTAGAAGTCGTTTGGGGGGGGGTGGGGGGTGTTTAAGTCTGTGTTCCAGTGACTAACTGGGACTAATATCGATTTATCTGTGGATAATAGGAGTTTGTATAGTTTGGAGGTTAATTTATTTCAATCAGTGAATTGGATTATATCATGCATTATTTTAGGGGATTCAAGTGGGTTATGAATTATGCTAATTTTTAATTTGATTATGGATTTAAGCTGTAAATATTTTAGAAACTGGTGTCCCTCAATCCTGTGCTTCTGCATTAGGTCACTGTAGCTGATGAACTGATTGTTGTGGAATAAGTGATGAAGATCTATGATACCCTTTTGTTCCCATGTGTGAAAGTGAAGAGGATTGTTATGGAGTTTGAAGTCAGGGTTGTGCCATCCTGGAGTGTGTTTACATGGTGCTGGGGTGGAGTTAAAGATTTCAATGACTTTCCACCAGGCTGTCAGAGTTGTGGAGATGACATAGTTTTTGAAACTGGGATGTTGTTTGATGGTTGAGTTGAGGAAGTGCAAGTCAGACAGTGAAATGTTTTTTCAATCGCATTGTTTCAGGTCTGACCATGAGGTATTGTGACTGGTCTGATGGATCCATTTAGTAATATTGTATTTTACTGATCAAATAAAAATGCCGTTTTCAAGGCATCAATTTGGAGACAGAAGACAAACAATTGAGAAAGGTAGACATACACCCAAACTAGGGTCATTAACGAAGGCCAACGCTGGTTTTGTGCACCATTTCAAACACTGCAACTATGAGGACTATGAATGGCTAAGAGGTAGCAAAAAAGCACAACAAGCCATTTTGTTGGCTGTGTTTACCTTTGAAGTAACAGGACATGGCATGATTGGGCTTCTGCGGTCTGAACAACTTCACCAACGCTGCTCTTCAATACCAAGGCTCAAAGCATCATATATCAGTAGTGAATTTGGATTTGCAGGAACAGGGACATCTTGAAATACCTTATTGACTGTATCCTCTGTACCTGTATGTGCCTCTCAAAGCAGACCTCCAGAGTCTGAAGGGAACCTATGGTGCACAGTACAACCTGACCAGACTCAAAGCTGGGTTGAAAGTCAAGTATGTATCAAACTTTCACAGTAAAAATGAGTGAAGAAAAAAAAAATTAAAAATGAACTAAATGGTTTTCCTCTTGTGCTCTGCAACCTCCAAAAATATTTGCATTTATTATAATGCCTCCTTGTAGAACTACCACAACGCATAAGGATAAACTATAAAGAAAAAAAAATAAAAATTACACACAGACACAGAGGGGATGGAGGCATGGATAGCTACATTCCACCTGCATTAAAAGCCAAAAAGGATAATAATAATAAAAAAAAAAAATTGATACCCAGAAATGTTCTCTGTGCAGAGACATGTTATTTCAGACACATTATTAATGTCTCCCTGCTGTCATAGTTCAGATTTGGTGTGTGATATTTAGTATCATCTAGTGGTTAATTTGCAGATTGCATCCTGTCCATTCCATCCTCACCCACAGTGGCCACAAAATGACAGAGGACCCTTATTAGAGGAACTCCTCCATTATGCACATTTTATCTAATGGGATATGTGGTCCATGGACAAAGATGGAAGGCAATTATAATGTAAAATGTACAAAAGGGTCAAGGCCCACAGTCATTTGGTGTTGGTAATTTCTGAAGTTGCACAATAAATTAAACCATTTTTTATTCCACTAGCAGATTAGATGTTAATGATCCTCAATGCCCACTATAGTATGGAAGGCTTTATTTTGAGCAACAATATTTGTTTTGACACAAAATCTGCAGCTGTGTTCACCTTAGGTTTCAGCTCCCTTTTCCTCATTAAGGAAGAAAAGCAAAAAAATGTTGTGCCACAGCAATTTATAGTCAGAACCAGTCAACTGATGTCTTATAGATGCCCAGCAACGTTATCAGAATTGGGAAGGAAAAGCTTTAATGTGGGAAGCAATTAACTGGTTAGGAGACAGCATCTGAAAGGTATCAGGACACAATATAAAACAATATTCATTTATATTATGAATATATTTGTGTAGCAAAAAGTGGGCCTCAACTTTTTAGAAGTTTATTTTAACGGTTTAAGTCCTGAGCCTATTTTGGCCGTTTTTAATATGTTTGATTTCTGCCACATAAAAAAATGTTTAACATGCCCATGCTTGGTACCATTTTTTTTTCAGCACAACTTCATCTATATGAAGAGATAATTATTATTTTACTATAACCTACTTCATTAACATACTGGGTCAAAAAATACATGAAAATCATCAAATTTGAATTGAAAAAAAGTATTTATCCACTTTTCACAGTTTGTAAAATGGTGAATATATGGACAGAAATGCAACGCCTGCCATCTCATCCCATGAATATAAGTGCACATTTATGCTCAAATGAACATATTTTCTATTATCAAATTAAGACAATCATATCTCTGGTTTTCTGTGGTCTATTGGGGCCGAATAAAAACTGGGAGAGAGTTTCAAATCCGCAATTTCGAGTAAAGTTGACGGCAGCGCTCCATGTGACAGAGATTTTTTTTGTTATGGCGCTTTAAAGACACCACGTGATCTGATCACACTGGCGTGATCATCAGCCTCACAGGTTTAACACTGAATGCCACCCACCAGGGCTGTTCAGAGCAGCATGGAGGACTAAGTGGAGGCAACCCACTCCCACTGTAGATATAATTCCAAGGTAATCTAAGGTCACTCTAAGACAATGAAAACACCCTTCATATTTTTGTGTTATTACTCACTAATGAAAACATAATTAAGAAATTACATTTCATTTCTGCAACGAGATCCTCCCAAATCCCCTTAAATCATGGATAAACTGGACCATTGGACAAATTGTCTGACTTCCATTAAGAACATACATTTTATAACTCCTTTTGCAGAAGTCTGGGAGTCACAGTGAGCTGGAAGAGAGGGACTACGGCAGGACCAGGTGATATTATGGATGATATGTGCTGGTTGTTTTCTCTAGCCATCTGCTGGCCGTACTAATGTAATGGAGATAATATAGGTCCTCATGTGGTGTGTGTGCAGACACATAAGGCACTTGAGTGGTCTATTTGGTCAGCACGTCAGCCCACATAAATGTTTCAGAAGGAGTAGAGGAAAACAGCTTAAAGTAACGCACGACTTTCATCGCAAATTTTTCTTTGAATTCGTAAAACCTGAGCGATAGCCTAATGATCACTAATCCATTAGTCTTTCCATTTCTTCTGACCCAGTTGCAGGCAGTTTCATTGCTTGTTGTTGGAAAGAATCACTGTAAATCAACTGGCATTTTATAATACCTTGTGTGATCATGAAAAACAATACTTAGACATCAGCTTCATGGCATTTTCGGAGTATGTCATTGAGCAAGTCTATCATACATGTACTGTAGGCTGTGAGTGAGCAGTGGCCCAGCCGTACCCTGTAGGCTTGCGAGGCGTACATGATAAGTAAGCACAGAAAGACTACTGGGTTCGTGATAACTAGGCTACCACTCGAGTTTTACAAATTTGAGGAAAAATTTGTGAGGAAAGTCATCTACTGCTTTAAGTTAACATCTGCAGAGTTTATGTGGTACCCTTTAAAAGGAAAACAACTGCCTTCGAATCAAAGTCAACTACAAAGATGTACACACAGACAGAAACAAGGGAAAAAAAAAATTAGTGTGTAGTGAAACAATTATTCATCTGTTACAAATGTGTTTTCATGTTGTATCAAGGGTGCTGGAAAGCTGGAGTATCATGAGACAGGGAATAGATGGTAACCTAACAACAACAAATGCTTCCTTGTGGTCAGGCCAGGATGTTCATTTTTCTAAAGAAGAAAGCAAAGGCAACAGATTGCTTAGCAGCAGGTGAGCAAGGACACACTCTATAATCTGACAAGAGAAGCACCGTAGTACCTCAGAGAAGGGGAATGACCAGGGTTTGCTGTGTCTGTAGATGATGCAGTGGCTCTTAATGGCCACTAAGTGGTAGATACACAAACTCTGGAGACCAACAGAGTTAATAACTCTGACTGAACAAATAAACCCAATATATGGCAGAGGTATTCTCAAATATATTACATCAGATAATGTAGAGACAAGTATATTTTCACACCTAAAATAACTATTTTTCATTACTTTCTGGTTGAGCATAAAATTAACTTGGGGAATCTGTTGACACACATACCGGTAAGCCACTTTTCACAGCTGTCAGAGAATTTATTCATTTTTGTAGGTGAAAAAGAAAAATAAGCCTAATGTGGGGTAAAATGACAAATAAATAACACCTATAAAGGCAAAATATATCCACAATCATTTCTGGGTTATAATTTATTTACTTTAAGAATTGCAAAATGGAGATTCTTTACCCTGCTCTACAAACAAGACAGGGAAAATGAAACAGAATTCGTTCATTTGGACACCAGTGAAATGGGCAATTTACAAAGGCTTCTTTGTTCTACAAGTTTTCTTTGAGTTTTATTTTGACAATTATTAATTTTGAGATGTGAAGAAAAATACATGCCATTAATTTTTAAGTCTTTGATTTTATTATTGGATTTCAACTAGTATTTCATCTTCTTGAAGGATACTACCTGAATACTGTATTATAGACTATACTTTTATTATGTTGAGCTCTATCATCTGTATTGACAATGAAAGTTTTGCTATTTTTGCTCCTGAGTGGGAATTTTCTCCAAATCCATGACATGAACAAAAACAGGATGAATAAGTCATAAAGCAACATGTATGAATGTTGTCTGAACTAAACGAAACATACATATAAAACACGCCTACACCTGAACATTAGAAGAACATCAACAGAAAAACTGTATACCACAGTATATGACTATTCCAACAGATGTATAGCTTTGATTTAAAGGGGTTCTCTGTAGTACTGATGCTCCAACTCTCAACAGCAGGGGGGAATCACAAAGGCCTACTAGAACACAGAGCATATCCCCTGGTGACCACTGGAAAAAAAAACAAAAAACAGGGACTCCACAGATGTGTTTCACTCTCTGAATAAAGGATAAAGCTCACTGTTACATATCTGCATTATAATATCATCAAGTTTTCTTCTTCAAACTAAAAATCATAGCTCATTAGTTTGACAGTCAGCCGAAATAACAGTCATATTATTCATGTGCAGCATCGGCTGATAGTTTACATTATAGCTCTGTTAGCTTAGCTCTGTTTTTAGACAAAACACCCACAGTAAAACCACAAATCACCTCCATTTTCTGTACAGTCTGAAGTAAAGATCTGTTTGGAATTGTACATACAAGGTCAGACCTGCCACAGATTAATCTGAACCATGGAGCAACAAATAGCCAAATTAGATAGTAAGATAATAACATCACATAAGCCTCAAGTCTTACCTACACAGAAGAACCCTTGTGATTTCAACATAAAACTCCATTCTTTTAATTTAGACCTGTATCCAGTGGTGAAAACAACAACAGTGCTTCTACCTTGTATCACGATGTGTCTTTCTGTGACTCTAAAAGTTGTTTTAGTGGTTCTTAGCCTTTGACCAAAACATTACGTGACAAGATGGGATATGTAGTGATAGTCCCCCCCATGGGAGACGGAGACAGTGACTCACTACTCCCTCTAGTGGTCACATAAATCAAGATCATGGGGCGGCCATGGCTGAGGAGGTAGAGTGGGTTGTCCAATAACCAGAGGGTTGGCAGTTAAAATCCCACTCTGTCCTAGTCAGCCCATTGTGTCCTTGGGCAAGACACTTCACCCTCCTTGCCTCCAGTGCCACTCACACTGGTGTATGAATGTGTATGAATGTTTGGTGGTGGTCGGAGGCCGTAGGTGCAAATTGGGGGCAATGTCTCTGTAAGCCTGCCCCCGGGCAGCTGTGGTTTGTGTAGTTTACCACCACCAGAGGAGGAATGTGAGAGCAAATGAATCATCTAAGGTGCTTTGGGTGCCTCGAAAAGCGCTATAGTAATCTAAATCATAATTACCTCCACCAAGGAGGTTATGTTTTTGTTGACGTTTATCTGTCTGTTTGGGTTCAAAATAACTTGAAAAGTTCTGGACGGATTTGGATGTAATTATCAGGAATTGTAAGAAATGGGATGAGGAACAAGTGATTAAATTTTGGTGGTGATCTGGATCATTGTCTGGATTCAGGAATTTTTAAAAATTTTCTTTATCATTTGGAGATAGAGCATGATGCTACTGAGCTGCCTATGAGGTCTTTCAGCGCCATCTTGCGGAGGTAAGTACAAACACTACCTTGGCGGAGGTCTGCACTCTCCGAGTACTTTTCTAGTTATTATTATTATTATTTTCATCAGTATGAATAGGCTTCATATCTCCACAATCCATATAGTGACATCTTTGACATAACTTAAGAGCTATTTATTGTAAACATGCTAATGATCATTTTAAAATACCACATATATCCTCTTTAAAATTGTGTTCTCAGGAGTATGTTTTTAATGTTACACAGCATAATACCAAGGCAGTCTTTAGATACAATACAAAAACCTTGAGACTCACACTTGTATTGGCCTCTAGCTAATAGCTCCTACCTCTCAAAGCAACCCTCAAGTGACAGCTGATCAGCATCATATATTATTGCTTTTAGCTGAGATGTTACCGGGAGGCCTTGACAGCCTCCGAATGACACAAACACGAAGGCGCATTTATGAGTGAGGAAGGAGCCGCAGGCAACGGTGGCACATCACTCCATTTCAGATGGCAGAAAAACTAGTGGAATCCACTGAGGAATGTGACGAACGGGGTAAACATGGAATGAATGGTGACCTTGGGATTAAGAGCCCTGAGAAAACCCTGAGAGAGACTAGTTGTAAATGTGCTATTCCATTAAGACTAAACATTTTATTGTTACGTTTTTCCCACTGCCAGCAGGCTCTACAACCATGGGCTTTCCCATGAGGATTAAAAAGATTTGCAGCTAACTGGTTCGAGGACTACTGACATATTTGCTGTAGGATAAAGATGCCCTACATTATGGAGTGTTTTGCATATTACTAAAATTGACTGTTGTATTTTTCAGCATTTAATCATCTATTCACAGAGTACACAGCTAATACAACAGGTAGGGATGCCGTGAAATTGAAAGTTGAGTTTATTAAATGCCATAGAAATAATTGTGATTAACAATACTGTTGTGTTAACTTCATGCCACCCCTGTGATATCAGTGTAATCAAGTAATAATGCTCATTCCCTTCATGACAAGCATCAATGTATCATCACCCAGAGTTGAGCTTTGACAGGAATGGCTAGTACGGTCTGTTTGTGTGTTTGCTTACTGTGCAGGTATAGCGGTGACTCAGTGATTCATTTAAATGTTATTGTGTCTTTATGGTTATATGGATAAAGCTATATAGTCTGACTCATATTTTAGATATTGGAGGAAACAGAGTTAGATTTTCCCAGCAGGTACCAGGCGGGGGTCAGCACTTCAGAGCACAGTCTAGCTGGCATAAGATTTTGGAACGTATAAAATGAATGATATTTCTTTTCACTTGTATCTGTAATAATAACTGAATGTGGCAGTTATAGTATTCCTTAAATATACCAAGCCCAGTAGTATGATATTCAGTTAAGGGACAGAGTCACTGAGATAAAATGACCATATAAGATCATATTTAAAAAAAAAAAAACAAACAAACTGGGCAACAGCATTATTTAGTAATAGAACTCATAGCCGAAGAAGTGTGGGTAACGGCAACAAGATGACGTCATTAATATAATGTAAGTCAAATCGTACTAAACGAATATTTATGTGTCACTTAACTGCTTTTATGCAGGTGAATGGAGATGATCATCACGATTATGTAAAATTATATATATATATATATATATATATATATATATAGACTATAACAGGCCTAATCACAAGTATCAGTATCAGGGATGCTGTAACACAGCTAACTGGGGTTATTTTTGTTTCGTGCTAAAATCAGCAATGAAAAAAATTATTGGAAGTTTACATCAAAGTAGACTTTTTGTGAAACGAAAACTAAAACAAATGAATCGTGCAACACAAACTAAAACAAAAAACAGATCTCCAGGTAAAATCCTCTCCCTCTTATATTAAGGTGATGGACAATATTTTTATGAAGATTATCAGTATTTAACTGAAGTAATTTACACGATATTTTAATCAATCAATCAATCAAAACTTTATTTATAAAGCACTTTTTCTACAATAAATGCAACACAAAGTGCTGGACAGAAA
>JAQQZY010000029.1:35600844-35619898 GCA_030068375.1 Ostorhinchus rueppellii | reverse complement strand
TATATATATATATATATATATAAATGACTGGATCCTCTGATGGAGAGGAATACCGAATAAAATGAACCAAGACTGGCTGATTTAAAGCATAAATTCAGGAAATTGTTTTCTCAAAGTTGCAGGACGAGGGTAATATTGGAATAGTATACAGTTAATACTTATGATTATTCTATTAATTTAAAATAACAGAAATAATTACCTATAGACTAACAAGTAAATAATAGAGACAGCTCATTATCCTTTATTTGTGAATCTAGATTATTGCACCAATAACAAGAGGCCTTTATGAGTTTGTGCCATTGTTTATTGTTCAGTTCTCCCATTATTGTGCAATTTCCTTTTAATTCTAAATTAACATTTCCTCCATCTGTTTCTGATTGAAGCCATCCAGTGGTCAGTGCACATAAAACCTTCCTTTTCGTGGAAGGCTTTTTACTGTGAACCAGTGAGTTTTAGTAGCGGTTGGAAAGTACTATGGAGGAGAAAAGAATGGACACTTAAGGTCATTACTTCCTCACATTAATCAGCATAATGTCAAAAGAAAATACAAAAAGGCACACACTCCATCACCGCTAGTCAAAGCCACACGCACCACTGAAATGTGTCCTAGTTCAGAGTGTGGTGGCAGTGATACGGAGCATAGTCCTAGTCTAACAATTTAGCCAAGGCAGGGCTCTTGACATTCTAATTAGAGAATTTGCTGCTCCAGTTTAGCAGTGATGGAGCAGGGTTCTTTATCAGGCAGGCCAGGCCACATACCTGGCAAGCTGTGACACCATACTGAGCCAGACTCTCTCAATGGCCCACATCCCTCCACTGCTCTCCACGGACTAAATAAATGAACCACCGGATGTTCGGATGAAAACCAGCCAAAGATGATGACTGGCCCAAGTTTGACAGAAAAAAAAAAAAAAAAAAAAAAAAAAAAAAAAAATCGGAATAAAAAAAAAAAAAAAAAAAAAGACAAGTTTG
Organism: Ostorhinchus rueppellii; assembly: GCA_030068375.1. Taxonomy (NCBI): domain Eukaryota; kingdom Metazoa; phylum Chordata; class Actinopteri; order Kurtiformes; family Apogonidae; genus Ostorhinchus; species Ostorhinchus rueppellii. Next base: position 35,618,926 of record JAQQZY010000029.1, on the reverse strand, counting down.
ATTCCCCTATGAAACTTTTCAGCTTCAAATTAATACGTTCTTAGGTGTCCAGTTCAAAACATTGCACAGTTTCATGATCATTTTGTTAAATGACCTAAAAATATTAGTGCTCCTTGTGTCGTTCAAGTTGTAAATAGTTCATGACCAACCAACATGGCTTAAAAACATGTAGTAAATAATAGATTGCACCCATCTAAAACAAAGGTTAAAACAGTTACAAGATGAAAAAAATATGACTTCCATATAACAACTGTAAACAATAATAATAATAATAATATACAGATCAATACAATGCAAGTGCAGCATGAAAGTGTGTATAACATGTTCATGCACTGGAGGATGCCGATGTGCAAACCCATTTCTTTTAACCTCACACATTTTTTTCCCCTCATCACTGCGCAAATAACTTTAAAGCCGAATAAAATTCCTCCACATGCATTTGTTTGTGTTTTCTTGTAGCAGGTGAAAGTAAAAGCAGTTTCTTTCCCTATGCCTTAATGTGTCTGTCATCTGCAGAAAAAGCAGCACTCTCCACTAAACACTGAAAAAGGAAAAACAATTCTGTAGTCAACAACAAAATTATCATAAAAGGAAGCATATTAGGGTCACAAAATTAAATGGATGCGAGTGCAATGGTACTGTACGTCCTCTGGCTGTAACTGCATCAGGTCACGATAAAAAAAAAAAAAAAAAAAAAAAAAACTAGATTCTGTGGTAATACCCTCATCTGTCAATCCTTCGCCGTGGCACCTATAGTTTTCTGTTTAATCAATCAAAGATAATGTTGCAGTCCATTTCTCATTTTAATCCATTTGACCTTTAAGGCTTTGTTCTTACATCATCTTGACATTTTTTTCCCACTTCATCCAATCATCCATCAAGCACCTGAGGAGTAATATGGAGGCTCTGTGTATAACACCAGGCAGTTGTGTTATATCTATGAAACAGAACTGAAAATATAGGACTAGACGATACAGAGACTGTCGATAATTCTGTTTTGTTTTTTTAAATGCAAATTTTTCCATATTACCACTTTTAGAATTAGAGGTAGTCATACTATGTTTGTCCAGAGTAATGGACAAACACACAGCAGCAACACAGTTGACAAAGTAATTAACTTTCACCTCTGCTTGTCTCTTGGATGCATGGCTGTATTATACACTGTCCTCTCTTTGCTCTATGAAGTTGTCAGTAATGAAGTTATTTTTTATTCCTTGAGAAAAAAAGCACATGGAGTTCAGAGTTGGCAGCTTCAATTAACTTAGCTACAGTGAGAAACTGAGCAGAATGAACGTGAAAATGAAGCAGTTTGTGTTCCTGTCATAGGCTTGCACACAGCGTCTATTGGCTTAACTCACTTGCCGATTGTCTGATGGTAATTTTGTCTAGGCGAAAGACATAAATGTTCTGCAAGATGAGCATTATGAATTGTGAGAAATTAGCTAGCTGGTCAAAATTACTTGTGCCTAACTGAATTGTAATTACAATTTCAGCCTGTTGAGTCAGTTTATTTATATAGCACATTTAAAAACAATAGAAGTTGACCCAGAGTGCTGTACAGACAAAAGTGGTAATATAAGACTGCAAAAGCATATAGTTTAAAGATATGCTGTGTGCCTGCTGGCGATAATACAGTAACACTGAGCAGAGAGAAAATGTTAAATTAAATTTGCTACCTTATTTTCCTGTTTAAGACAAAATATGTATTTCTCAGTTGTATTGCTTGTCAAGTGCGCAACAAAATGGGGAGAGCAAGCATAGCAATTTCCTGATTCTGTCACGGTGGCTACCTTCTAAAAATACAAAAACATCCACAGCTTCAAAAAAATATTACAGGAAAAATGCAGTCAAATCATAAACTTCATCATTTCTATCAACAGGTCTGTTAGACACAATAGGATGAAAAGACTGATTGTGTGCACTTTGCCCGGAGTTTTGTCTCAGAGAACTTTTCAGTTCTGGAAGTACTGCAGAAAGAGCATGAAGATGTTTAATCTGAATCATTTCTTTGTGGTGCTGTTATTGGATAGAGATATAAATTCACTGCCGATACCTTGAAATATTCAAAACACAACAAAATATAAAATACAGGAGAATGGCAGGGGCTCTAAAGGTAAATACACCACCACACATGATGTTTTCACTGAACTATGCAGGACCACTGTAAAACTAGTCTAATCTACTGACAAATGACAGCAATACTACCATTATATTAAACATCCTAATTTAAAATTAATACTGCGCTCATCTCATTGAGTTGGCTTCCTTTCTCTATTGTAGCTGCAGCTCATTTCACAGGCTGGTGGTTCAGAGTCTGGCTCGGCTGCGTGTTTCATTGTGAATTGCACTGACAGAGAAGCGTGTTTCACACCAGCAGTGACCCTTGTGCCTGCATGTGCCTGTTGTCAAATGTTTGTTTGCACCACAAGACGCGTGGTACGTTTCATTTTCATAGCAATGTCAGCAGCGTGTCTTATCGTCAGCTAAAAAAAACCTATTTACATCATCATATAGTTGAGTGAGATTACGGCACAAGAAAATAGACCATGGCAGGCCACCACTGCCTATATAATTAATGGGAAACACTGGAGCTCATCAGTAGATCATAATTGTCATCGAAAGTTGTCAATGCCTCTGTGACCAAAAGAATCATCTTGCTGCCAAAAACAAATGGACGCAGCAAAACAGTTTCAGCAGTGTTCCTATACAATGCAGAAAGTATGACAATATAGCATATAAATACAGTAATAAAACGAATATAAGTACATTTCATTTCATTCTTACATTAAAAGTTCAGTGTAAGAGATTGTGACCAACTTAAAATGCCATTCTCTTGTACCTACAGTGGTTGCAGAACACAGAAAACCTCTCGTTAGAGTCAGTGTTTATTTTATTTTTTTGCTGAATTTTCAGGTAATTCAAAGGGTGGGAGTAGGAGAAGTAAAAATAAACCACTGGCTTCAGCTTCTTCCTTTTTCAGTTACTAATTGTGTAAATTGCATGTTCTTTACATGTATATATTTTGTACTTAACCAAAATAAAAAAAACTATACATTAACATTCAATATTTTTAGTTAAATAGATATTAAGTTTGATCCCACAAGGGGATGGGAATTTGCCTAAATGATCCAGCATGATAGTACCTGCTCTTGCTGTGAAAATGGAAAAAAATAAGAAAAAGAAGTCTGTGAGGAACTGCTACAGAAACACCACCATAGCACAGCATGGTGGTCTCTGTGGAGGAAACCCACTGCTGTAGGTAAAAATAACTAATAGGAACACAAATAAAAGTATGATTAAGATTATACACACATACACACACACACACACACAGATAAATCTCACACTGGACTTTTACAGATTGCTAATGCTTCTGTGTGTTTTACTTGCAAAAGGTTTCTGGGTGCTACAATTACTTTGGTTTTGGTATGAAAGTCAACTGTTTGTGCTGTTATGCAAAAAACCTTTTTCTTTCATTTTATGGTCCATTGACTTTGTTTACCTTTTATGTTAAGCACTATACAAGACTAAAACAAGCCTTTTCTCTCTTCCCAAAGAGCCATGAATGTTAGCTTCTTTTATCTTCCCCTTCATTAATTTTTTGGCAAACCCTTGTAAAACTCATCCTTTTCCACCCATTATTTTCTTGTTATATCTCACTAACATCTCCCTTTTCTTGATCTTCACCTTACACAGGTCTGTGGCTGTCCTTTCAACTCTTGTGTCTCATGGATTCTCCCTCCACAGTGAGTGATCAAATGGTCCAGTAAGCCAATCAGGCTACACTCATGTTCATATTAGTCCGACTGCCTTGTTATGTGCAGAAGAACCCAATCAATACTGGCCCTCATCACAGTAAAGGCTCCACACACTCAGCTCCAGACACCACAGCAGTCCCTCCAAGCCTGTGATAAATCACCCAACCAGTTCCATTCAATCTGCCACCAGTCACAGCTGCCTACAAACCCACAGTAGTAGCTCTGATGCCTTCAGGCAATAGCAAAGACCAAACTGTAATCTTAAAGGCTATGATAATAAGTTTTGTTACACGTTTTGCAACTTGTCTGTGGATTGCTTAAACTTTCCTCCATCTTTGTTCATCTTTTTTTCTTAGTTTTTTATGAGAGTTTAAAATTGAAATGTAATTTGATCACAGTTGTACTATAAGGTTTATCCTTCCGCGTCAGCAGTTTTTTGTTATCTCCCAAACTATTGTGACAAGAACTGTTTTTTCCTATCTCTCAAATAAACCATATTTGCTATATGAAAAGAGTCATATTACACACCACGTCATAATTCAATATAATGCAAATCCAAGTATCAAAATGCATATTAACAGCATCATTCTTGATAATGCGATAACTTGTGCATATAACTTGTGCTTGTGCATCTTTGTCAAATGATGCTATATATAAAGAACCATCAGAGTTGTTATAGAGCACTTCTGAGAAAGGTGGTATATAGAATGATCGGAGTTCCTCCAACTCACAACATTTTATAGAATTCAAATCAATAAAATCAATATGTTAAGGGGAAGTATAAGTTTAATCTGATGGATCAACTACCCATGCAGTTGCTTCAGGTACGTTATGGCCAAAAGGAGAAGAGCCTTGTTTTAAAAGACAATCTTAAAGTTGTAATACCACTGACGACCACTAGGGATGGCTGCAAAAAGCCCCCATCTCCCATAGATTCACACTGAATTTCTATCTAAAAATTAATTAATTCTGTTTTCGTCTGCTTAATTTGCACCCTCTAATAAGTGTTCTGGTGGCCCATCTTTAGATTTTCCCTCCATTAATCAGATCTCAGGTCCAGTATGAGGTTTTTCATGTCTGCTGTTTTAGGCTTGGACTGACAGGCGAGTATAACAGATTGCTCACCTGCTGACTCAAGAGTGTTAGAGTTTCAATTAATTTAATAAAACATATTTTTTTCCCTCCGACAGTCAACTCAGCAGTAGCTGCAGTTAATCGGTTCCTCTAACAAGACTATAAAATGACTTTGTTATGTGATGCTTGATGAAGTTTATTGCTTTACACAGTCATTAAGTGCTTATATTAGCTCGCCTCTGACCCATCAGGCTCCCATCTCTGCGCTTTTTATCCATATATGTTCACTTCTGGCTCCATGGCAACAAATTACAAACTACTGGCCGCAAAACAGCAGTTCAGAAACTAATACTGTGCTCATAACAATAAACAGATATGAGGTCTCAGTGATCCTGACCTTTGATCACCAAAATCCTCTCAAGTCTTGTGTCTAAGTAACCATTTGTTCCAAATGCAAGGAAACATACTCAATGAATTCCTAAGACATCAAGCTTCAAAGAATGTGTAGACATGAGGTCTCTACATTCTTGCAAACCTGATATTCAGGATTTGTACAAATTTTTCAAGGTCAAATTCAAGCGCTTTTAAGGTCATTTTCAAATTTTTTGAGCACAGCACCTTATCGCTGGGGCAAAACACATATCTACAGGAATAAAAATACTCATGATTATCTTTATTTTGCTTTTTATCACAATGATGTACATTGTATTCTGCTATAAACACCTAAAATGAGGTTTCATAATAGCAAAACATTTAGAAATTAAAGAAAAACAGAAAGTTTTCTCCAAAAAAAGAAAAGGGGAGCCACTTGGTGTCCTTCAGGCACACTCACACTGAGCAAAGGATTAAGATAAAAATGTACCTGAAGTCAACCTGAGAGCACCTGGTAATTTTCTTTTTTCACATCAAGTTTTATTTTTCCACATGTATTACCTTTCTGCAAGTAGCTTTAGCTTACCATCTAACCTGGCATAGTTAATATAAAAAATAAATAGAGAAATCACATCACAGTTATTATTGCAAGCAGTTTCAAGCACTTTCTAGACCTTTAAAAACACAACACTAAAATTCAAGCATTTTCAAGGGTATTGACTATTTGGCTGCAAAATAGTTTCAGTTCATTCCAGCTGCCTTATGAATGTCTGAGTCAAACTTTACAATATTCTGTCAGAACATTGTGGAGATTTAACATACTGACCAGCGGACAGATTCGCCGATTTACAGACATGTGCTGTGGATCCATTGTCAAAAATGTAATATATTTGTACACACCTCACGCACTCACAAGGACAAACACACAGCAACAGATACACCTGGAAACACACAAGTCTCATGTGAGCTCACCCAGCAGAGCTGACATGTTCTGGAAAATTCTGAGCAGCTCGGGGGTGATGGCTGGGCTGTTCTCCAAAGTCACCAACCTGCATGATGAGGGAGAGGGAAGGGGAGACAACAGAGGGGAGAAGAGAAGGATAAGGACAGAGCGAAAAACATAATACAAGAAAATACAGGGGTGGTTCATGTGAAAGGAATAGAAAAGACAAAGATGAGAGGTGGCAAAGAAAATGGGAGGAGACGCACAGTGGGACAAATTACAGAGACAGACAGGAGATGACAAGACAAGAAACACAGCGTTGAAGTGGGAGTAAACGAAAAAGGAAGAAGGTAAGAGAAAGAAACGTTAGCAGTTCGCAGTGTTGGGGATAGTCATGTGCAATAGTGTTACATAATTTAAGCAAATGCTCTTTTACAATCACTAAGGAATAAAATCAATTAAATTCCAATTATATCATTTGAATGTATTCCCTTTAGGAGTGCAACGGTACAGGTAGCCCACAGTATAGTCCATACCACGGTTTTTGGGCCAAGGTTTCAGTTCAGTCTGTTTCCTCCCAAAACTATACGTTTATTTTGCTTGTCAAGAAAAGCTGAATTTCAAAATAGGAACAAATTGTGTCACAATTTGGGAGGCCTGCACCAGATTGGGTACCCACAGGTACTTAAAAGTGTTAGAAGTAGATAATGCGTTTAATCACGGGTCGGGTCACGGGTCTAATGTACAGTACGTGGGTACGGGCGGGTGCGGACTGGACATTAAAAAAAAAATGTGGGTAGCGGTACTCAGCTTTGCTGTTTTGGGCTGGTACGGGTTTGGAAAAGTGGGCCTGTGCAGGATTCCAATATGTGTGTTGAGTGTAAAGCCGCTTCCCTGTCCGCTGTCTGTCATTGAGGGGCGGGGCTTCCTTACGCTGCATGCTCATATGCATGTCCAGAGAAAGGTAGGGAGGGAGAGCAAGAGAGACAGGCGATGGAGAGAGAGAGAGAGACAGAGAGAGAGAGAGAGAGAGTGAGTGAGAGAAAGAGGTACAGTGGATCAACATAAAGCCAAAACCCCCCCCAATCATTATTGTGGAGACATAACAGCGACAGGACATTAACTTGCAGGGGTGGGCTTTCACCTGCCTGAACAGGCACACGTACTCTGTGGGCTGTAAAGCAATATATAAACCGCAAAATCAATTGTAAATCCAAAAAACTGCAGTCCATAAGGGCAGATCGTCCTGTGCAGGGTGTACCTAATGGTACAAGGTTTTCCCAGAGTCCTGTTGGATCCCTAATTCCCTTTGGCAAAAAGCTAAGATTTAGAACAGCCATACCAGTGGACTATAATGCCATTCAGTGATAATTTTTTTTTTTTTTTACTACTTTCCATCAGAAAAGGTTTTTTTAATAAGTGCCTGGCAATAAGGCTTGCTTTACGACATCTCCATTTTAGAGCCCAGTTTAAAATAATCATAAGAGATCAAAAATTGGTTAAATGCAATAAATTATTTAACAATGTTGTTTAAAGAGGTACACCTACAAGTTAGGTAATTTGTTAGATTTTAAAAGGCTGATTAATGGTCTGTAACCAATTCCTTTTCATAAGTAACCTTCTCAGTGTTGAATGTTCACTTTGGTTTAGTTTCACAAGACATTTGTTTAAAGGAATCATGCAAAATAAGCCTTAGGACTTTATTTCTGAATTTTCTGGATTTAATGATGATAGTGGATGAATTTATCAACTTCAAAAAAAAAAAAAAAAAAAACAAAGGAGGAAAAAAAAACGAAGTAAATTGCATCGAGCGGATTTTTGACTGCAGGCCTGACTGTGTAAGCTACCTCAGACGCTCTCGTGCCTTATCATAGGCCTCTGTCATTATTTCTACTCTGTACATATTAACAATTGAATATATAATTGAAAAAGACAATGTTAATACAAGGAAATACAGATAAATGCAGCTTGAAGTCTGTCCAATGAACCATTGATTGCCTTATGGAAACATCTAATTATACTTTTGAAATGAATTCACAGAAGCTTTTCTATACTCCATTTTCAGCATATTTAAGAGGACTGTCAAATAAATTATTCTTAGAGACTTATTAAAATGCACTAACTTTAAGTGTATGTTGATAAAGTGAAAGAAAACTTGTGGTATGCATGTTTAAATTACAAATCCCAGGTCCAAATGAAAGTTGGCATTCTCCTCCAGCTTTATAAAGAGGTGAGACATTAATGACTCCTGTGTTGTTTGATGCACAATGTAATAATGTAACATAAGCTAGGCAGAGAGCGAGAGGAACACGGAGTAGGGAAACCCAGCTGATAAGAGATAGGCTAGTAGGAGAAAATGACATTGACTTTGTAAGCAGAGAAAACAAATATTTAGCATGATTGTTTAGATAAAAAGGATAAAAGACGGGACAGAGACATAAGACTGTCTTTGTCCGATGAGTACACACAGCAGCTGAACGCAACTTTCCACAGAGACAGACAGAAAAGAGAGATTAAAGAGGGAGTTAAAATGACAGGAGAGGACAAAAGGTGATTCTATTCGACTGAGGCAAAGCTGCTGTGCGGGCCGTGAATATGCAAGAATGAGTGTGCCGTTTTGCAGCAGATTTCGTACATGGTGTAAAATCATATGTTCCAATACAACATCATGGAGGCAAAACAGTGAGCGGCATAAATTATCAACAGTTTCATCACCCACCTCACACAATTTCCTAAGAAAAAGTCAAACAACATCGTCACGGCCAGCTTGTTTAGCACTACTTATCTTCAAAGTGTTTGCAATTGGCTCCAGAGTATGTATCTGACATGAGTCAGTGAGCGACACAGATGAGTAATATGACACAAATGGATTCATGAGTAAACACAGAGACAAAAGGCAGAGGAAAATGGAGAAGAGGAACTAAAAAAATAAAAGCTACAGTTATAGTGTTTATGAGTGGGTGTACATAGGAGTGTGCTGGGGGAGGGTGCTTTGAGGACATTCTTCTGTAGCATATAAATACAGTCAATATTTCCTTTAACCCTTATATTGTGTTCGGGTCAAACTGGACCCGGCAGAGAAGTTTAGGTATGTAAAAAGTACCATTTGCCTTTTTGTACTGGAACAAGGCTTCATCTAATCCTCAGACCCAACTATTTTAATGCAACACAATTAATTTTCACCATTTTAGTAAATTCTAAAGGTCTAAAAAAAGCCATTTGAGGTGTTACGGGTCAAATTTCTGGCTGTTGTACGCATCACTTAAAAGCTGCGAGTTGGACCCCGTCCCCCGCATGAATTCGTTTCCGAATCTTACCGGATTGGCCTTTCGTCAAAATGGAAACGGTGGTAACGGTATCCCAATACGATGTTTTTGGAATACGGGTCCCAGAGTGGGACTATCTGGCGGCGGTGCCGTTTCCACATCCATCTGGACCTTCCCATCCCAAGTGTGAATATGTCACGATCGCATAACTTACCTACAACTTATAGCCCACGTATGACAGATGCAGTGAAAAATGTGTGCATGCACAAAATTTCTCAATCACCTCACCGTGCTACAACCTACCCCAGCGTGCTCTTAACTTATACAAAGCGTACCCATAAATTAGACGTACACCAGCATATTTGCCAAATTTGTCATACTATTCGCTGGCTAAATCATCAAGGTGCAATAGGGCCTTAAGTGAGACATGAAGAAAGTTTACCATGTTTTATCATGGTTTATCATGTTGGAATGTGTCACTTCTATTGCCATTGTTGGTATATGACCATTGTTAAATATATAGTGTTGTAAGGCATACAGACAATCATTTTGATAGTTATTGTGTGTAATTTACATCAGTTTTGCTAATCTTGTGGTTTTTTTTCATTGCTATGATTCAGAATAGATGTAACTATCATTAAGGAAGCTGATTTAATGTCTTAAGTTGTAAAAATTGGAGACGAGGTGGGATTTAATCAGTTTTCTTCTTCCCACTCCTTTTCGAACAGTACTTGTTGAATTTGTTTTGTTATTGATGATGTACTTGACAAGTGTTTTTGTTATTTTTTGCTTTGGAAAAAAAAATCCCTTTGAATTAATTTATTTAATTTTTTCCTTGGATTTGCATGGTGCTTTGTGCATCTGCTTTGCCAATGGCTCTTTGTATTCATGAGATGTTTTGGTTCTTTCCGAACAAAAAAAACAAGAAAGCAGAAGGTTAGTTGTGGTAGTAAATTATTATTTACAGTCAGAGCAGGAAAAATATTTTAGAAATTTAGAGGTAGAAAATTTAAAATTATAGTCATGGATTAAAAAAACAAAAACAAAAAAATGTTGATATAAAGTAAAAACCATCTCTGTGGTATTTTGGAAGCAAAGATAACAATTTAAAGAAAATGAACCAATGCAAAAATATTTACCACAATTTAAAACTATGTCTTTTATCGTTGTTTTGTAGCCCAGACCCATTAGAAAAAAGAAAAAAAACAAAACACCCGAATTCAGTGTGTCCCAATACTTCTGTCCATATAGTGTCTTAGTGTATGATAATGCGCAGTGTGTGTCCATACCAAAGCTCTAGTCCATCCTCGAGCAAATACACATGTGGTGGCTGGGAGACGTCGGTGCTCAGCTGGATGACAGGAAGAAGGAAAGGGTACAGGTTCTTACTTTCTGCCCCCAGGCCCTGTGAGAATACACACATACAGAGGAGTCCTGGTCAAATAAAGGAAAACTCATAAAACACATTCTTATGCAGTCATAAAAACTTTACCCTATGTCTGCAGCTACTGTTTTTAGTAGGTGTTCCTTTCAGACCATCGGGGCAGAATAAAGCAGGATGGATGTATAAAAATGTTCAATAAACCTCTGCTCCGAGACACACACTTTGCCAGAGCACTCTACTGCTCATAAACCAGATCATACTGTCCGTAAGCTTCACTGCTGGTACACGAGAATCCTTTGCTCTCATAATAGTTGTGATGCATGAAGGAGAGCCGGTGTTCTGCAGGGTGTCTGAACTGTTCCCACTTTCAATAACAAGGATGCGTCATAAATAGTGGATTTTTGCACTCAAATGACTGCTTGCTTTAAAGTGCAAGAGTTGTTTAGGGACCATTGATGGCCATTTTACGGTCCTTTTAAAACACCGTGGGCCTATTTACTTCAATTGGTAGAGAAAAAAAAACAAAAAACACACAGAGCAGCATGAACTAACTTTTTGTCCATTTAGTGGTTAGGGGTCATTATATGCGTAGAAGATGTTTGGATATTCCACTGGGAAAATGCTGCTTCTTAAGTCTGTCACATAATCACAGTATAAACATGCACTGGGTATTCTGTGCAGTTTATGACCATGTTATACACTAATCAACCTGACTATTTCTTGCTTTGAGAACTGACTATTACAGAGTAGAACTGTGTGATTAGTCAGTTTTAAATTGAAACTGGATTATTTAATTTTAACGATATTTTAAAAAGGGTTATCGTCAAATCAAATGTTATCGCTCATGTCTCCGGGCCACGCCTCCAGACCACCGTAGGCTCCTCCTTCTAACTGTGAGAGTGATCTCCACAGTCTTTGGTCTCCACACACCAGTACACAAATGGCATTTGCTAAGGAGAGTGAGAAGTTTGTGGTTAAAAAATAGCAAGAGGAAGTTGGTTGTGTGGAACTGGTGTGGTTTTGAAGTTTCTGATGAAGACCAAACTATTCCTTGAGAACTCTACCTGAAGGTGGTATCTGTAAAAGACAGCAGCACAACCAACTTATGCCGCGTTTCCACTATGTGATATTGGCTTGACTCAGCTCAGCTCAACTCATCTCGGCTGTGTTTCCACTACATGAAACCAGCTTGGCTTGGCATGAGTCAGTATTCTGATGCGATGCGTTTATTTCTGTGTCGTCTGCTCAGAGTTGCTGAAAACTCGCTTGTTGCGTGTTGTCTCGTCTGAATTTTTACATCGGCCATCAAACATTGAATGTCCTCGACTGACCATGCTGTAGTTTTGGGCTGTCATCGTGTGGATTAATGTACCATTATATTTACTGTCTACTTCCACATCTGTGCTTTGTAAAACGGTGGGTCACAGAGAAAACTCTCTGACCAATCAGTGGTCTGCAGTGTTTATACGTCACATTTTGGTATCAGTCCCAACATTTTGGAACCGCGGTGGAGGCAGCACTAAAAAACTAATACCGGGTACCAGATTCCAGGTCCTTTTTCATAATGGAAATGCAAAAAGGCCGAGCTGAGTCCAGTAGAGTCAAGCTGGTAGTTCGCAGTGGAAATGCGGCATTATTTTAGCACCTCAAAAATCATCACATGAGCATCGAAATCGAAAATTGAGTTTTTAAAGGGAAAAACAAAACAAAACAGGATTTTAGTTTTGATCAAATTGTGCTGCCCCATTACAGAGATAACTGCCCTTTTCATATTTTAATCAGTGATTAAAAAAACAACTGTTTAAAAGCAGTGGATCAGTGCTGTTAACACTGTTCTTATGCATAATCCAGATCTCAGTATTGGGTGCATCTACCAGCAGCATGATACATGATTACAACTAAACTGATGCACTACACGTCTCTGGGATACAGCACCCTCAATCACACCAAGTGCATGCTGATTGTCCTAGTCACAAAGTACTGCATATTCACACAGTATCTGGCTTTGGCTTTATATAGACATCACTTGTTTAAAAAAAGAAAAAAAGGAGCACAAAGAAACCAATCTTTAATCTCTAACCCAATAAAATATCCAAACAGTGGCATCCTTTTGACATTTGATAAACAAAAATTCATTCAAGTGTGAAATCCAATACTTGGTTCCAGTAGTCAGACTATTGTGTCTAGACTCAATGAATATAACTGAATGCAATTTGCATCACCAAATATCCAGGCATGTCAATTTAGAGAGAAAATTAGGGGGATGTGAACAGTGTGTCTTTTTGTCCTCTAAAAAAAGGAAAATGTTGCAGAGAATGTACACTTTAATCTGTGACAAATGAAGATTAAATGGCATATTCTGTTTGAGGTACTGTACTTTATGTATTATACTGTGTACTTAATCCACCTTAGTTAAAGACTGCATCTATGCAATGTCCTAAACAGTTCTATGCAAAAACCATTAATAAATGAAATAATCATTTTAACAGCGTAAAATACACAGCCTTTAATTAACAAAGCCAATAAATATGAGTGTAACATTGAATAATTACTGCAGTATTTGATAGGTTTAACCTGCAACAAGTTATTTCACCTTAACTGATGCAGTAAGTAGCTTCTCATTTATTAAACAACCAAATATTGGGTAACAAAAATATTCACTGGGCTCATCGGGTTTATGAAAGAATGGTTCAAGGATCATGAGGCGACATTTTCACACATGGATTGACCACCACACAGTCCAGACCTGAACCTAATTGTGAATCAATGGGATGTTATGGAGAAGACTTTACATAGTGGTCTGACTCTTCCATCATCAACATAAAACTAGACCGAAATAAATACTGTAACATTTATTCTGACATTGCATAAGCGTTGCTTGGCATCATTTATGCCACGGTGAATGTGTCATATAATCAAAGCTAAAGGCAACTGAACAAAATATAGAGTGTGGGACTTTTTTTGGCCAGGCTATGTATTTCTACCATTATTTACCTGCATAGCCATTTGTTGTTTTCTTGTTTTGCAGTTTAACAATAAAGTTTTAAACTTTTGATCTGTGCAGGGTTTTGTTTCAATGACCTGTGCTCTCACTAAAAAGAGCAAAAGGTTTACAGAGCATAATTTATGAAAGGAAAGAATAACCTACCCTTGAGCACAACTGTCAGGACAATTCTCAAGCACTCAAGTACACACATAAAAGTAAAAAAGTAAAAACAAACAACAACAACACAACTTTATATACACATTCGTGAAAATAAGCACTATAAGGTCACTGGCTTTGACAACTGTGTTTAGCCTGGCTTATGAATTATGCCCTCTGGAACACTCTTTCCCCTTGAAACTTCACTTCCATCTTCTTCACATATTCCCGCTAACTCTATTCTGTCAATGAAAACTTAACCAATGTCGGACACTATGCCCTTTCAAAGCACCCTATCACTTTGAGTTTTACTCAGCCATTCATACAGTCAGAGAAAACACTGACAACAGAATGTGGGAGAGGGTAATGAGGAGAAAGTGCTGGTGGTGTGTGTTTATGAGGGAGTGGGAGTGGGGACAGGGGACAGGACGACGATGTGGGGGCATGACTGTATCTGAAGGCACAGAGGATGCAAAGCAGCGTTTTGCAATTGCCAACATTGTTTCACTGATGGCATGACATTAATTTGGACTAAATATGCTCCCTCTACACAGGAGTCAAAAAAAGACAGAGCCAAGCTCCATCCCCACTTGGCATGACCCTGTCTGCTCATAGCAAGCAACAAGTAACTAGACACTTCCAGACAAGCTGAAAACAAGGAAGATTATATGCCCGTTGTTAAAGATTTAACTTGATGGTCTTTCCTTATTTACAGGCATGACTGGTTTATGCCAGTCTAGACAAACTGAAGTTAAATAACCAGAATACACATTTGGCAACATCTCCTGTCCTTTCTGCTGTAACAAATTTTATTATCATGGACAATGACTTTTTATCCTTTAGCAAAACATAAAAGTGGTGTAGGACTTTGGTAAGGCCTATAAAACTTTTTTTTCTTTCTGGCACAGTGTGGGCTCTCTTCTTTTACTTTTTAACAAGAATATTCATGCTTCGATAAAATCCCACCTTAAGACACTGTGTTACTGCACAGTACATGCATGACGTAGCAAGGATTCATCAAGTCAATACTGAATAAGAAGTCAACCTTTCTGGCAACTCAAGAAAAGCAACCATCCATTTCGATCTAAAACGAATCTATAAAATATCATTTCATCAAATAATATATTATTTTCTATCTAAACACAAATGTGAATATATTATAACAACTTCCTAATCTAACCATCATTAAGCTGTAGACATCATTGCCTCCAGCATTTCGCCAGATGCGTAATGATGTCATTCTGTCAACAAGGTTTGTCTCCTACAGTGAAGTAATGCAACAGCAGCCACGTAGGGGCTCAAAAAACTTCTCGTCTGCATTCAGCTCAGACTATTTTCTTTATTCCTGTGATAAAACTGGTTGAAAGGGAGGGAAATGATCAAGCAAATATTATGAAGCAACTCGGCCCAGACATTCAGTCTGTTATGGGGAAAAATCAAAATAATAGCTCTCTGATATAGATCATTTTCCTCCCTCCCACATCGTTTCCTAAAATCTAAAAATGACACAAAAGGTAAGGAAAAAAAATTATTAAATATTTATAAATCCTTTTAAAACTGTTGTACACAAAAAGCAAGGTGGCTTTTTGATGTGACACACTGATCTGAAATGATGTGACATACCTGAAAAGAGAAAATCTGTCTTTTCCTACAAGTGCATCTTCATATCATGTCATGTGTATCAAACTTGGCAAGTGACATACCTGTACCAAATGGATGAGTGTAGTGAGTATGGCACATCGGAGCATGTTGTGTTCTTCAGATTGTTTCCAAAGTAGAGGCAGGTATTGAACAAGACAGCCTACATATGGCCGGATCTGACAGGGAAGAGGGAGAGAATTAGGATATGATTCAGCAATATACAGTATGAATTAAACTAAGTGCCATGTTTGACACTGGCATACAAGTGAAATGCTTCCACAAGAAAAAATAGTGTAAAAAATGTGTGTCAGTGATGAAGAAAAATTTAGTTAAAAGTGCTGTTTGGCTTTAGTTTCACATACTGTATTGGGTAAAAATTTCAACATCTATGAATTAATCAGAAAATGGGTTTTACTCAGAATGACCATTTGTCTCTGAGCAACGAGTTCTACGTCAAAACACTGCCTGCATATTGGAATGGATTTGATTTTCACATTGTTTCCATTGTAAGATATGTAAATCTATTACATAAAAGTACATAAACCTATGTATACAGGTAATAACACTTTAACCTCCAGTATGTCTTGAAAACATTGACCAGTCAGCACTTTAGTTACTTGTTTTCAGAGACCATCTAATCAACATATGCACAATTTAGCCCATTCTATGCCCACAAACTGTTCACATAATTGTAGATCAGCATGATGGGCAAATATATTAAGAGTGATTAGTTAAAAAGGTATCTTTATACATGTATAAATGTATATTAATGATGACTATATAATGCTTACTGCCAACTCTTTTCTTGGCTTTCTATGACCATTTAGAAAAGTTTCAAACACCATTAAGTATTAATTCATGCATAGCATAAACACATACAGTCCATCATATTCATACCCACTTTTTCTGATCCCTGAGATTGCAGAATCATCTATGTATTTCTTTTATTAAACCACAAAAAAGGATTTATTGGGCTTTTTTTTTTCCTGAGTTATGTACTACGTCTTTCTTTTAAATCAAGTTATAGCATTTTCAACACTTGGAAATTGATGCCATCACTCTTTGTCCATTGTAAAATAAGGGGAAAAAAAAAGATGGCACGCTGTAATTTCAGTATAGTTGCTAACTCTAAGACTCTCCTGACATTCAGGTATGACACTGAATTATGATCTTGAAGAAGTTTCCTGTCATTTTCCTGTGCTGATTTGTGCTAGCTCGTCACATTGCCCTGTAGGGACTGTGTGACTGGGCTGCACTCCCCACACTGTGATTTTTTGCTCGATTACACCTTTACGAGGAGTCGGCAAGGAGCAGATGGAACACTAAAGAAAGAAAGAAAGAACGAAAGAAAAAAACAACATAAAGCCTTGAGGACGAAGATAAAATGTGAAAAAAACAGCCCCACAAACCAGCCTGGGATGGCATTTGTAAGAGTGACAGCAGGAAAAAAAAAAAAAAAAAAGAGCAAAAACTCATCATATCTGTCATCATGTTCAGTTCAACTCAAGCTGCAGTCATGGTTTCTCGTTGTCTAGTTTTCTCAGCTGCTGCCACTACTTGTGGGTTCAAAATCCCTTGTGAGCAGGGTAAGAATATTAATGGGACTTCCACTGACTCTGGAAGTTTAGCCAGGGCCAGTGACAAGGGAAGACTTAAACAGAGTGACAGTTCACAAGGATGAAAGCCATTTCTGAGACAGATTTGAGTCAACGGATCGTTTAGGAGAAGGTGCTTAAAGTGGATCTGAAAAGAGCCTCAGGGGGTCAAAGGGAGGGTCATTTTTTTAAGTGTTGGCAGTTAAGTGGATTAGAACGACTTATTGGATGCTCGGAAAAATAAGAAAATTAAATAAAATAAAATCCATAACAGCAACGCAGACAGCAGAAAAAAGGTACCATAAGGCAAAAGAGGCAGATATTAGAGCAGAGGCAACATGAGGCCTTGAGATTTAAACACAGACCAGATTTGGACACAGATGCATCAATGGTGCCGGTTTCTCAAAAATGATGAATCAAAAATGTGGCTATCTTTACAGAACAGATGATCTTTTATGTGTTATGTCTTTATTATGCTTTTTAACAGCTGTGTATGTCTCCGGCAGACTCAGAATCGTGCGCTTCCCTTCTGTGGCGTTACCCTCTTCACAAAACAAAAAGGACCAATCTGTCCAAACTGTCGTCAAATAACTGAGTGTGATGATGAGATTTCCAAGTCTGTTTATTGATTCGCATACTGGGGTGCACGTCTGAAAATATTACCTGTATGTTTACTCTCTCGATGACACAAGAGATGACGTGGAGGACTTGCATTTTCGTGTCACACTCCGTCACCTGCTGCAACAACTGGAAAAGCAGCCCGAAGATAGACTCGAGGTACTGCGCGGGAAGAAAAGAAAGGTTCCGACAATATAAGTTATTATTGTGAATGAGCGATTCAACTTTTCACTCGTTTGAAATAACAATGTAGTTAGCGATATATGTACTTACTGGAAGGAACTGTTCT